>CM055644.1:12182159-12355050 GCA_029378325.1 Elaeagnus macrophylla | reverse complement strand
AGTTGGCTTTCCATACTTGTCGGGTCGCTTCATGCACACCCTTAAATAGGCAACTCGACTCTAGGGGCCAACTCTTTTGCCCAAAGGCCAACTTCATCATGCACCTCATGTGCACATATACCTGATCCTCCTCATCATACTTTACTCAAGCTATGGCATTTATCCTGAAGTCATCCAAGTGTGTCTTCCATGCAAGTAAGTTCCATTAATACAAATTCACATGTTGCTTGAGTGAGTAGCTTTTTAATCCGAAGCCCTACATTTGATGCCTTCATCATAGCACGTTGTTGCCCACTTCCATGCCGTCAAGCCTATGGATAGGGATGATAATTGTGTCGTGTTAGCCGTGTCCTTGTTGTGTTCGTTTTGTGTTATTCGTGTCGAGTTTTCGTGCTAGTTGACTTATGAAAAAATTTACTCGACTTTTTTTCATGTTACCTATTTATAATAGTAAAAAATAACAAAATTTTTAAGAATATGAAAAAATTATTGATCAATTCTTACCAAAAAATTTTGGTGTCATGTCGTGTTCGGTTCGTGTTATTAAGTCGTGTCAGAAATTGTCACCTCTACCTACGGATCCTTAGTACTTGGTCGAACTCATTACCAATGCATGTCCCCACTCGACATTACCATCATGAGGGTTGTCATATTCGTAATGTGCTTTACTTAGAGCAACGCTGCCTCACTAGCATGTTGCTATTCTTTGATGTACCATCACTTGTGTAACGCCGTCCACAAGGCATGTCACATTCCCACGAAGCTACTTTCACTTGCCCATATCGAGTAAAGCGTCAGGCATATTCGTCTATTACATGTAGCCTCTTGCGTGGGAATAATGCCACATCATCAATACTGTCCCTAAGAATCCTAATTTTAAGAAGACATTGACGTGCATGCTTAGCACAGCTAATGCCCGCCTTGTGAGCATTCACTAGCTCACAGGTAGCTCACTTAGCACACCGTGCCCAAGGGTGGTGAAGAGCTTGACACCATGCCTCCCCTAAAGAGCTCTTAGAGCGATTTTTCTTGTTTCAGGAAGAAACATCACTTTAGGTATGAAGGCATAAGCCCCAAATAATTCAATAATAATGATTTTGTCAATAACCAAAGTGCTCATAATGTAGACCATGACACATGGCTTCCTACATGTGTGCATGAATAGCAAGATTCCTTTCTTATCTTATTTCAGCCACACATGGACCTTATCATGTAATGACACATGCACATCATATTCATCCATAAATAGTATTTGAACAGCACTGTCCTATAGGAAAATGACTCTTAATCATTAGCCATTTCCCTTCCTAGTATATCTTAATCATTTTAGAGCCCATGGTGGAGCTTCATAATTTTAGGTCAACCAAAGATTTGGAGACCTCTAGTTTTTAGAAAGATATATCAGGTTAGGGAATATGCGTTTGATCTTTGAGAATTTTACTTGAGTTTAATTGCATGTGTAACACAACAAAATGGGTGGGTGTAGACCTATTGTTCGAATGAGGACGAATGAGATAAATGAAGCTGAGCTAGCGGTAAAAGACACAATGAAGGATAAGCCTTCCCTCTTGGTGTGGCACAACAAGTCGAGTAGATGAGGAATTATGAGGCAATTGGTTCGAAAAAATTAAACATGATTTTGAGCAATTGCTTCTGCAGTTCAATTCGAGGATGTTGGAGGTGATGAGATAGAATACATAATTGTTGAAGAAATGAGGTTGAAGAGGAAGTTGGTTCCTCATTCTAAGATGATGTAGAGCAAAATTGAATGTCCACCAAATTTCACTCCACCTAAGTGCCCAAGCCACAGGAGAACTCAAGATTCCATTGCTCATGTCTTGCACTTCAAGATAATTGTGGCCTTGATCAACCTCCCTAGAGAATCAAGGGACACAATAGTGTGTAAAGCTTTCGTAGCGATGCTTAATGACTTGACACAATTGATTCAATGACCTTGCTCCTCAAGTTATCCTCATTCGTCGAGTTTGCTTGGATTTTCTTAACTATGTAAGTAATAATTCCACGAGTAAAGAGTCTCATCACTTGTTATCTATAACCCAGGGTCCCGAGGAGTCATTTGAAAGTTACAGAGGAGGTTTCAAGTTGACAAGCTTGAGACATGACCACTAAAGCTTTTAGGAGGGGTGCTCAAACGCTCAAGTCTATTCGCAGTATAAATAAGACAGTTTGTGGTCATTGGAAGAGGCCTATGAAGAAACTCAAAAATTTGTGAAATTAAAAAGGGAGCTGAAGCCAATTAAGAAGATGAATACCAGTCCAAAGGAGAAAAGGATATTGAATCTGGATAGGATGGTTTTGGCTAAAAATAGGCGATATGATGGACAACCTACAATAAGGAATTCATGGACATGAAGTTCAACTACATTGGGATGGTCACTTTCTCCATTTCAGGGAGTTAAATCAGCTGAGGCAATCCAAAAATTGCTATTTTTATCGAATGTTTGATGATGTTTGTCGGATTTTGGATATAATAAGCTCGGTATACTAGTTTTTCTTGGCCATAATGCAAGCTGTAGGGGTAAAAATAGACGAGATCACTAGGCTTCAATGGCCCATTATGGTGACTAGTGCCATAACTATGACAAATTTTGTGATTTTAGATGCATTAGCTCATTCACCTTAATTTTGGGGAGGCCTTGGATACATATGATGAGGGCGGTACCTTCCATTTATCATTAAGTTATAAAATATTCAACTTAGGACGTGAGAGGGAGATTAGGAGAAAGTTTGGAGTTGTTACAACTCTACCATGAAAAGAACCCATGCTAAATGCCAACTAGAAGCTTGGCAGACTCAATGTTCTGGAGATTAGGTTTGCTAGGTCAATACAGTGCTTGCCAAGGATGTGTAACTAGTTCAGGTAAGAGAAGATGAGTGTTGCTTGAAGGTTAGTACTTGACTCGAATAAGTGATGATAGAGATGATCGAGTTTATGAGAGCCAATACCGATTGCTTTGCTTGATAGCCTAGTGACATCCTAGTGATTGAGCCAAGCGTCATTGCACGTCATTACACACTGTTTAAATGTCGAGTTTACTGAATATTGATCAATTGATGGACGCAACCTTGGTTTTCAGGCTACTGAACAAGTTGAGTCCTCCAACAAGGTAGTAGCGGGATACTAAAAAAGAAGTTTAAGTGTCGCCTTATAGAGGATGGGTGGAAGAACTTTGAGTGTATATGGGTAGTACGAACAAACTTAGGGGCGACCAATGAAACTCCATTGTCCTTAACTTATGGCACAAAGGCAGTAGTACCCGCAAAAGTTTTAGTTCCCACCTACACTCATCACTTCAAGAAGAGAACAATTAGAAAAGAGCTGTTGACGTGATATACTTTGATGGAAGGGGAGACCACGGAACGCCTGTTATCTTAAGAAATATCAGCTTTAAGAATGTTTCTCATTTATACTTTTTGCAAGAAGACCTACCTATGATCCTATTCATCTTTATACTTTAAATAATAATAAAAAAAAGAGTACTTGCTATGAAAAATGTTTGATGATTTCATATAGTCGTGTGGTTATGAGGCCTTTGAGATTGCATGAAGAAAATCCTTTGCTTAGGAACGAGGATGTCCAAGCTTAGGATCCATCCAAGAAGAATGCAAGCAAAAATAGGTTCCGAAAGGCAGAAACATGTACAATTGTCCAAAATGAGATGAGGCATAAGCCTTAAAAACGAAAGATACAAAATTATTAATAACTTATTATATAGTGTTAAAAAAAAACTTTGATGTTAACACAAATCATAATATATAAGAATAGGATAAGTAGTTTAGATATAAAGTTGCAAGCCATAGAATTAAACGTATAAATCACAAGTTCAGATTCAAATAAAGTCACAAAACAAGTTTCAAAATAAATTACAAATAAGTCATAAAACATGCTTTAATATATTGGTTATTGTTACTTTCTTCCTCTTCATTTCTTTAGTCTAAGTGTCTTTTCCTTCCTTTTCTTTTTATTTTGATTTTTCATTTAGTTGGGCTATTGGGTTTTTTTATAAAAAGGGGCCTATAGCACAATTTAGCCCTTTATAGAATCATGAAAGAGGTGCAAAGCTCATGCTGGCTCAAGGCATGCACAATATGCCTCACTATAAAAGGCGTCAACTCAAAGGAGGTGTTAGCCTCGAGATTCCTATTAGCCGCCTGGCCTCAATGCGCAGCCTCAAATAATTTTTAGAATCTTACGTTATAATAAAACACTTTGGTGGTCCCGATTTAAGGAGGGGCCAGTGAGATACCAATGATGGTCCAACTCCTTAGGTAAGTTACCTCGATAGTTTGAGAATTAGCCGAAAGTAGTCACTTATTTAGTAAAAATGCAAGTGTAATGAAGAAACACCTTGGTGTGCCCCTTCTAGACCAAAAAGATGCTCAACCTCCTAGGTTAAGTTACCTCGATGATCTGCGGATCATGCCCAAGTAATTACCCAAAGATTTGAATGAATGTCCTATGCTTAGGAGCTTCCAAGCTCAACACCCATCCAGGCAAAATGCTATAAGGAAACACTTTGGTGTGCTTGGCCTTAGGAGAGACACAGACCACTAAGATCGTCCACCTCCTCGGGTAAGTTACTTCGGTGACTTGAAAATCAGTCCCACATAATCACCCTATGACTTGAATGTAAGTACTATGCTTAGGCACAAGGATGTGCACCCGTTTAGGCAAAATTCGGGCATTGTGAGGAAACACTTTGGTGTTGGATCCCCTTTCGAGGTTCTTAGCTCAGAAAGCTTACGAGTAGAAAGATTTAGGTTGCTTGTCCCAAACAGTGACCCAATTATATAATGACATGTGTAAATAATATTAATCTATAAATAGTGCTTGAGGGGCACTGTCCCCAAATAGTGACCCAATCATTAGCCATTTCCTTCCAACATATCTTAATCACTATCTTATGCTCTTTGTCAATTAACTTTGAAATGCTGTGAAGTTGCAAATCAGCAAGTGTGATGCTATCACTGTTCAATTAACTGTGAAATGCTGTGAAGTTGCAATTCAGCAAGTGTGATGCTATCACTGTTCCTCAAAGTGGTAGAGATTTTTGGTGAAAATCAGGAAGTAAATAGAAGGGGGTAGGGATTGGCAGATAGAAGGTAAAGAGGATTAAGATTTAGGAGTAGTCTAGTAGAGCTCCTTTGAGAAAGTAGAGAAAAAGAACAACCGGCAGAGAGATCAATACTCATTTATCATTCATCAACCAAGTCAGAGTACAATAAAAATATGGCCCAAAGAAACCCTTGTAATGCTTAAATAAAGAATATTACTATGGAAACTCGAGAGTAAGACAATTAGATAAAATCTCTTGTTAATCTTTATTTACATTATTATCCTCTTTTTATATTGCATCATCCATATTATATTCTTCATGGCGTATACTCCATATATACAACAAATTGTTGGAGGTGCAGTACAATTATTGACACTAGTATGCTGGAGCAGTGGATGATCAAAAGATATCGCACTTTAAAAGAAATTAATATTATGATGTTTTGTATGGCAATAACTTTTGCAAAATCTCATGTATTGCTGGTGAAGGAGCCATCAATTTGAATCTCTCTGTGTTCTTTTGGAGCGTGATGATAGAAAATACTTTTGTAGTCTCACATTGGAGGCAATCTCTTTGAGAATGAATGTTGACATATTATAAGCTAGCTACCATTCAGTCTGGTCCCTACATTCTGACGTTTTTTTACCTTTCTTGATCAATATCCAGCATTTGTGGCCAAGTTCATGAGCATCTATAAGGCATTCCTCATTGCAACATTCGGCTGAAGGGTGGTCTGGCATGAAATTTTATGCTGTTATAAACCAATTTTTAGCTCTGCTCTTAGATCCAAAGATGTAAAGATCTCTACTAGATACAAAGTTGAAAAGGTGTTTCTACAACCTTGATGATTTAGCTTTGTTTTGTATCTTTGCAATAGCAAGATGAATGCTTTATTTTCTCCAATTTGTCTAGCAACTTCTTTGTAGTCCCTTACACGGTAAGAATTTTCCCATTTGCCATTTTAGTAATAACAGTTGAAAAGATGTTCCTAATTATTTTACAAATGGCTCTTTTGATAAATGTTTTCAACAAAAAATCCGAGCCTTTAAGAGGGAAAATGCTTAGCACTGCAATTAATGTCCAATCCAATACTGACATGTTATTAGATATATACAACTTAATGCATATAACAATATTTTAAGAGAAAGAAATAAACTGCAATTAGGTTGTTTAGCATTTGCAACTAGAAGCTATATGCTTGCTGTTTCTAACGGAAAAACTACCAAGAGAACAAACAAGTAGCATCCAACTTCAGCAACTATGGGTCTGCAATTGCTATTGCACTATGTAGGCATTAAGTAATACTATACTAGAGGAAACAACTTGTTGCTATATATGTGCTCTTTACATTATCACAATAGAAAAATGTAAATATCATCCACTTTTCACCTAGTTTTGCACTCAAGTCTTTAATGTTGTGCTAAATGTTAAAATTATTTTGGAAATTAGAGAAATGATTTACCTTTGTTTATATATAATATTAACACGAGTCACAATGGAGTGAGATTAAAAGTGGGTGTATATTTATGTGTTTCTTAGCATTCTTCTTTCACATTTTGCATGAAACACAAGGTGTGATTTTTTACTTAGAAAATAAGGTTTTACTTGTAACATTTCCTTGTTAAAGCTGGTATACTCCTTGTGGGAAGTGGTTTCGAAGTATGCTACAATGTGTTATTCAGTTAAAGGGATAAAAAGCAGAATGGTCTTCGTCCGTTGGAGACAAATCCCAGTTCCATATTCAGCCCATAATACTCACACAAAAATACACAATTAAAAACTTTATTATTAATTTTCACATAAAAATCACAGTTAATAAATAGAACTATTTCCGCATTGACTGCAAAATTTATAAGGGAAGCTAAGCTACAAATATAAGGTTGTAGAGCTGTTGGTAAAAAAAGTCAGCAACTATAAAATGAATTTGCTACCAGTAATCACCACAAGAGCATATTCCACCCTCAAAGCGATGGAAGCGATTGCCATCTCTTAGAACAATTTCTCGTTGAGCAACCTTCGATATATACTTGATGGCATTGTGGCAGTCCCCACACACTCTGAGGTTTTTGATCACCCTGATGGTGGTGGATGGAGGAGTGCTTATGATTCCATAAGTTATTGCCAGCTTCTCGCTGTGGTAATAGAGAGATCGCTCCTTTTCCTCTTCCTCCACATCAAGCAATACAAAATCTGTATCAGGTACATATCCTTCTTCTCGAATTATTTTTATCAAATCCTCCACTTTTTCATATAACAAATCAGTTTGTGGATGGGATGTATCATCTGCCACAAATAAATGAAGCTTGTTCTTTACATCTATCCAACTAAAACCTGGATCCTTTTTCACATTTTTGCTTTTCATCTTTTTTCGAGCGTCGGCCACATCATCCCATTGGTTAGCAGCAGCGTATATATTGGACAATAGAACATAAGCTGATGAGTCCAATGGCTCCAAGGCCAACAGATGAGTTGCCACTTTTTTTCCGGTTTCTGCATCCCCTTTAACCCTACAAGCACCTAGCAGTGCTCTATACATTGAAGCAGAAGCCTCAAAGGGCATTGATGATATCAAACTCTCTGCTTCTTGAACCTGGCCAGCCCGACCTAAGGTATCAACTAGACAAGAATAATGCTCGATCTCGGGTTTAATCCTATATTCACTATGCATATAAGTAAAATAATTGTAAGCTTCAGAAACTAAACCAGCATGACTACAAGCAGAAAGAACACCTATAAATGTAACTTTATCAGGCTTAATATCACAAGATATCATAAACCTGAAAAGGTTAAGAGCTTTTTTGGCTTTTCCGTGTACAGCTAAACCTCCCAACATGGCATTCCACAAGGCAATGTTTTTAACATTCATCCTTTCAAATAAACAATATGCATCTTCTATATTTCCACATTTGGCATACATATCAACAAGTGAAGTCCCTACAAAAGGATCAGAGACACAATCCAACTTTATCACATTAGCATGAATTTGTTTCCCTTGTTCCAGTGCTGTTAGACACGAGCTGCATTTGACAAGAGTGGCAAATGTGTACTCATCAGGTTGCACTCCGGCAAGCCTCATCCTATGGTACATGGAGAGTGCTCGATCCTCATCTCCATTATCCATATACCCAGATATCATTGTTGTCCATGCAACATTGTCAGGCGCAGGGATTTCATTGAACAATACGTTCGAATTTTCCATATCTCCGCATTTAAAGTACATGTCTAAAAGTCCACTGCTAATACGCAAATCCCTGTCAAAACCCATTTTTATGACTTGATCGTGAATTTGCTTCCCTTCTTTTAATGCTAACAAGCAACTAGAAGCTTTGGTGGCAGTTGCTAAAGTAATCTCATCTACCCTCTCTCCAATTTTATGCATCAGGCTCAAAAGTTCGAATGCTTTGTGACTCTCATTACTAATTATGTATCCAAACATCATGGAATTCCAAGAGGCCAAATCAAAATCAACTTTCTTTTTGAAAAGGTCCTCTGATTCTTTCACCTTCCCACTTTTAACATAAACATCAATAAGAGCTGTGGAAACAAATCGATCGGCAACTACACCAATTTTAAATGCATGAACATGAACCTGCCTAGCAAGAAATAGCCCATCTTCAAGTGAAGCGCAAGACCTAAGAACACTAGCCAATGTAAATTGATCGGGTTTCAAGCTATCACGTAATAAGTCTACGAAGACATTTATTGCTTCATCCAGAAAACCAGTTTGAGCACAAGAGGATATCATTGAGTTCCACGAAATCAAATCCATTTCTTCCATGTTTCTGAACACTTCTCTTGCCAAATTAACAGAACCTGACTTAGAATACATGTTGATAAGACTATTTGCAACAGAAACAACAAAATCAAAACCCGACTTCATAGTGACACCATGAACCTGTTTCCCCAATTCCAGATCAGACACACTCGCTATTGCAGACAGGAGAACAACTAAAGTCACATTATCATACCTTACTTTTGATCTCAACATATTTTTAAAACATTCAATGACATGCCACTTTTCACCTGCTTGAAGATGCTCAGACATAGCCTTGTTCCACAAAATCACATCTGAATCATCATCAATTAAAAACAATTTAGTTGCAAATGCTTGAATCTGTTCTCTGTGCCTCTTGCCTTCAGCAGAGCCATCTTTGTCAATCCCATAAAGAAAAAAATGCACACTGAAATTATCAAGACGTAATCCACTCCGATGAAATTCGGAGAAGAGAACACGTGCTTCTTTCTCGAGACCCATTTCTATATATGACTTGAGCATTACATTCCATAGCACAACATCCCTTTCTGACGTTAGATTAAACAAGACACGAGCCTCCCTAATCCGTCCAAGTTTACAATATATATTAACAAGAGCACCAGAGACAAAGATATCCCATAACAATCCAATTTTAACAGCATACCCATGAACAGCCTCTGAAGCCCATATATACCCTGAGAGTAAAGACAATTTCAAAACAGGGGCCAGAGTGAGTGAACTAGTCGAAACAAAAGACTGGCGAAGACGACGAAAAAGGTCAAAACCCACTTGAACATTGTCAACATGAGATTCAGCAGACTGAGCCAAGGCAGTTAGAATTGAGTTCCAAGTTACAATATCTCTCTTAGTCGTTTTATCGAACAGGGTATGTGCATATGAGATTGACCCACATTTAGAGTACATACTTATAAGATTGTTGATTAAAAAAAGATCTTGATCCTGGCCGTATCTTATGATACGGGCATGTGAAAACTTGCCAAGTAACAAATCGGAGGTGGCAATGGCTTTTCGTAGGATAGAGAACCATTCTGAAGAGAAACAAGAGGTTGAAAATGGTGAATAATACAAAGAAGAGAATGAGGATATGAGTTTGGTCTGCCAGTGCATTTCAATTAAGAGAACCCAAAAGAATCAAATCCCAAACCAAGTACACTAAAGGTAATATGCGTTTTACTCTAAGAGCAACAAAAAAGTTGAGACCTTGAGTGAGAAATTGGGGAGGGAAGTAAACTCCGCCATGAATGACTTGATGTTGCGAGAAGTGATGGCAGTGCAAAAGGTAGAAGAAAAGAGAGTCAATCAGCAATTCGAAAATGTTGAATGCCCAATCCTACTCGGGTTTTAAAAGTTTTTTTTTTTTTTTTCTCTTTTCTTCTAAAATGAACGATTTTAAGGGATTTTGTCTAAAATAAACAAATTCCATAGTTTAGTTTAGAAAAAGGCTCATTTGTGTTAAATTTTACAAATGGACAAATTTTAATTGGCTCTCCCAGTTGCCGATTCCCTCCCCTTATTTCCCACCAAAGTCTATTTCTTACTTCTTCTCTCTCCTTCTCCACGCACTCTTTCTTTTCTCTTGTGAGATTTTCTCTCCATTTTTTTATCTCATCACGCCAAACTTTCAAATTTGAGGTTAGTGATATTAAATATTTTGGTTAGGTAGAAATTTCGCAGTTTTAATTAGCATGTAAATGGTGAAATTTGTACCAAGATTTGTACCAACAATTTTCGCAATTTATCGTTTTGGGGAATTTTTTTTTTTTGAAAAATTGCCAACCATTTGGGTGATTCTTTGGTTGGAAAGTGATTTGGGTGTTATTTCGCAGTTTAATTTGTTGTATGAATCTGTTATTTTTAGTGTTTAATTTGAACTCTTGTATTTCGCGTGTTATCATTTTTAATCGATATATGATTGTTATATTTTTGTCTTGGTATATCTGAGGTATATCTTGGTATATCTAGTATATATGGGATTTATGGGGTATATCTGTGGTATATTTGTGGTATATCTCGGTATATGTGGTATATCTCGATATATCTTGGTATATCTGGTATATCAGTGGTATATCTGTGGTATATCTCGATATACCAAGGTATATCTGTGGTATATCTCGATATACCAAGGTATATCTGTGGTATATCTCGATATACCAAGGTATATCTGGTATATCTGTGGTATATCTCGATATACTAAGTTATATCTGGTATATCTGTGGTATATCTCTGGTATATCTCGATATACTAAGGTATATCTGGTATATCTGTGGAATATCTGTGGTATATCTCGATATACCAAGGTGTATCTGGTATATTTGTAGTATATCTCTGGTATATCTCGATATACCAAGGTATATCTAGTATATCTGTAGTATATCTCGATATATCTTGTATATATCTGGTTGAATATGGTATATCTCGGTATATCTTAGATATATCTTGGTATATCTGTGGTATATCTCAATATATGTAGGTATATTTGTGGTATATCTCCGGTATATCTGTCATATATCTCCATATATCTCAGTATATGTGGGTATCTCTGGTATATTTGGGTATATCTCGGTATATGTGGGTATATCTTGGTATTTCTGGTATATTTGTAGTATATCTGTAGTATATCTCGATATATGTCGGTATATCTTGGTATATATCTAGTATATCTCGGTATATGTGGGTATATCTCGATATATCTAGGTATATTTGTGGTATATCTCCAGTATATCTGTAGTATATCTCGATATATCTCGGTATATGTGGGTATATCTCGATATATCTAGGTATATTTGTGGTATATCTCCGGTATATTTGTGGTATATCTCCGGTATATCTGTGGTATATCTAGGTATGTATGGGTATATCTCGGTATATATATGTATATATGGGGTATATCTGTGATATATCTGTGGAAAATTTCGGTATATATGGGTATATCTCGGTATATTTGCGGTATATCTTCGTATATTTCCATATATTCAGCATTTAATTTGGTATATATGTTATATGTTGATATAGTTATTCAATATTTTGTATATAATTTCATATATCAATTAAATTATATGTATTTTTAGATTAATATTGCTTAATTATTTTAAAACATTTTACAAAATGAATTGCCTTAGTATTCTAATAATTCATAATGGTAAGTGGTTATTGAAAGATGATAAAGAAGTATATCGAGGAGGTGAAAGTTCAGTGATGAAGATTAAAAAGGGATTTAAGTATAATGAACTTAAAGAAAAGTTGTTTATGAAGTTAAATATGGATAAGTTAAAGTATGAAATTTCAGTGAGATACTTCTATAAGAATGATTTGACATTACCTACTGTTTTAATTAGTGATGATGAAGATTTGGATGAGTTTTTTGACCTTCATGTTCAAGATAATCAAAGGAAGGCTGTTCTATATGTAACAAAAAATGAGATAAGATCAGTAGGTACAAGTCATTCCATTTGCCATGAACAACTTGTTAATACCGGAGGGCGTCATGTAAATTACCTGAGCGATACGCATAGGCAGGAAGGATCTCAAAATCCCAATAGAAATGCGATAATATACTTGATGGTATTGGTGATGATTTAGATAACTATTCAGATATACAGCAGATGGGTGATGATGTTCATGTTGATATGATTAGAGAGTGTGAATTAGAAGGTGGTACTGTCAACGAAAACGTTGATAATGACATAATCGAAATGGGTACTTTACATGCAAATGATAATGAAATGACACTAGTTGAACCAGAAAGGCTGATTGTAAGAGATCAATCGTTAAATGGTTTATCTCAGTCTGAAGGACGAACTATAGTTGGGGGCAATAATGAATTACGTTTTGGTCCATCAAGTACACCCACAGAGAATATTTCTAATGGTGACGTTTCCTCGTTTGTGGCACATGTTGAGCTTGATTTGAAAGTTGATCAAGTGTTTGACAGTAAGATAGATTTCACCACACATGTCGGGCTTTATGCCATAAGAAATAGATTTGAGACGAGGACACTGACAAGAAAGAACGTGTCGTGATACGTTGCATTCAATCTAGTTGTATTTGGATGATTAGATGTAATCGGATCAAGGGCTCAGATAGGTTCAGGGTAAAACATTTTCAATCATTACATACTTGTGATCCTAACCATTACATGAGGAAGAATAGGACTGCGACCTCAAGAGTGATAGGAAATGCCATAAAAATGAAGTTGGTGCGACCCGGAAGAATTTATAAGCCGAAAGATATTATTGATGATTGTCAGAATAAGTTTGGGATTGAGATTGGTTACACCACAACATACAGGTCTAAAGAGAAGGCTCTGAGGTTGCAACGTGGCAGTGAAGAGGAATCTTTCCTCAAGCTTCCTTCCTAATGTCACGTACTGAAGGAAAGGAATCCCGGTAGCGTCACACATATTGAAGTTGACAATTCTGGAAGATTTAAGTATTTCTTCATGGCATTAGGTCCATGTATCAGAGGATTCTTATCTTGTATAAGACATGTAATTACAGTTGATGGTGCATTCTTATCAGGTAGGTATGTTGGGACATTATTCGTTGCAAATGCTTCTGATGGAAATAACAACATATATCCACTGGCCATTGGGGTTGGAGATTGTGAGAATAATGAAGCTTGGGAATGGTTTTTGCTAAAACTAGCACACTTAGTCGAGGACATTGATGACCTTGTTATTGTTTCAGATAGACACCAAAATATTATTCAAGCTGTTCCGAAAGCATTCCCCAATGCTTTCCATGGTTATTATGCATTTCACATGGAGATGAATTTAAACCACAAGTTTAAGAATCCAGATATTACACCTTTGTTTAGATGTTGCTCAAGGGCATATACAAAGTGTGAATTTGACAAGTACATGGGGGATTTGCGACAGATTGATCCTGAGATAGAAAAGTACTTATTGGAAGCAGGCATTGAGAAGTGGTCAAGATATCATTTTTCAGGAATGAGATATGGTATAATGACTACAAATGGTTCAGAATCATTTAATAATGTCATGAAATCTGCTCGTGAGTTACCCATAACCATGCTTACTGAGTACTACCGTAGCAAAATACAAGTTTGGTTTGTCGAACGTAGGGAGGTTGGGATGAGATGGGGAAGTCGCCATCTAACCGATGAGGTTGAATCAATTATGCATGCAAATCACAATAAGTCCTTAAGGTACAGGGTTTTCAGAATT
The DNA here is from genome assembly GCA_029378325.1 of Elaeagnus macrophylla. Classification (NCBI taxonomy): domain Eukaryota; kingdom Viridiplantae; phylum Streptophyta; class Magnoliopsida; order Rosales; family Elaeagnaceae; genus Elaeagnus; species Elaeagnus macrophylla. The sequence continues at coordinate 12,341,012 of CM055644.1, read as the reverse complement.
AATGCACATGTCTTCCAGGTATGAGATTCGTACAACTATCTGATTGTTATTATATGTTTATCTATTTAAATTTGTTGTCTAATGTGAAATATATTTTATCGTACATTATAGATAATGTAACAAGTTGAATCTTACAAAATTAGGTTGTACATGGTGACACTAGTGACGATGTTGATCTACTGAACAGAAGTTGTAGTTGCAGGGAGTTTGATGTTCACAAAATCCCCTGTTGTCATGCCATTGCAGCCGCCCGTTTTCAAGATGTTGATGTCCATTTATTTGTGGACAAATTATATACAGTAAATTGTTATATTATTGCATATGCAGAGTCCATTTATCCGGCTACTGATAATGGTGAGTGGGACGTTCCACCAGAGATCATAGAGCTAGTTGAACTTCCTCCCAACACGAAGAAAAAATGTGGGAGACCACGAAAGCGACGCATACGTTCACGTGGGGAAGTAATAAAAAAGGTCATATTATGCAGTAGGTGTGGAAATAGTGGTCATAACATGAGGACTTGTAATGTGTTCTGCCAGATGATTATAGAACCTTCTCTATCTTTTCACCCATAAACATTTTATGCTATTAACACTTAATTTCATGTCATTCGTAAAAGTGTCATGTTCTATTTATCACAAATTTGTATTAATTAATTGAATACGACAAGAATCATAGGTACTTATATTCTTCTGTATCAACATGTATTTTTATGTCTTGTACTATTCTTTCTATTCAACCACTTTTACCATATATACCAATATATATGCACTTATATACCCGATATATACCATACATATCGAAATGAACGATAGGTATACCAAGATATATGGAGATATATCACAGATATACCATATATTCAACAGATATATCACCAAAAATCAAAATACAAAAATAATCTTAACAATATACCAAATAGGTTTCGCAGATAAAATTTTAAAATATCACAGATATACCTAAGAGGTAAGATGATATACCCACATATCCCGAGATATACCATAGATATACCACATATATACCATATATGTCAAGATATAACCACATATAGCGAGATATACCACAGATATACCATACATATACCATACATATACTAAGATATACCATAGATATACCGCATATATATACCACAGATATACCATAGATATATCTTAGATATACCACAGATATACCATATTCATAATGACTATACCAAGATATACCACAGATATATCGACATATACAGAGATATACCAGATATACCACAGATATACCATAGATATATAAGATATACCACAGATATACCACAGATATACCTTGGTATATCGAGATATACCAGAGATATACTAGATATACCTTGGTATATCGAGATATACCACAGGTATACCTTAGTATATCGGGATATACCACAGATATACCAGATATACCTTGGTATATCGAGATATACCACAGATATACCCGAGATATATCGAGATATAACACAGATATACCATAGATATACCAGATATACCATAAATATACTAGAGATATACCAGATATACCTTGGTATATCGAGATATACCAGATATACCTTGATATATTGAGATATACCAGAGATATACCAGAGATATACCACATATATACCAGATATACCTTGGTATATCGAGATATACCACAGATATACCTTCGTACATCGAGATATACAAGAGATATACCACAGATATACCTTAGTATATCAAGATATACCAGAGATATATCACAAATATACCAGATATACCTTGGTATATCGAGATATACCACAGATATACCACATATATACCTTGGTATATCGAGATATACCAGAGATATACCACAGATATACCTTGGTATATCGAGATATATTAGAGATATACCACAGATATACCAGATATACCTTGGTATATCGAGATATACCAGAGATAACATTGTGCCGCGGCGAGGTTGGTTCTGTTTGAAATTGAGATTTCCCTATTTTTATGGGCGCCACGGCGGGTATAAAATTGTGCCGCGACGAGGTTGGTTCTGTTTGAAATTGAGATTTCCCTATTTTTATGGGCGCCACGGCGGGTATAAAATTGTGCCGTGGCAAGGTTGGTTCTGTTTGAAATTGAGATTTCCCTATTTTTATGCGCGCCGCGGCGGGTATAAAATTGTGCCGCGGCGAGGTTCATTCTGTTTGAAATTGAGATTTCCCTTATTTTATGCGCGCCGCGGCAGATATAAAATTGTGCCGCGGCGAGGTTCGTTCTGTTTGAAATTGAGATTTCCCTATTTTTATGCGCGCCGCGGCGGGTAAAACATTGTGCCGCGGCGAGGTTCGTTCTATTTTACCATTCATTTTAATTGTTTTTACGTGCCGCGGCGGGTATAAGTTTATGACGCGGTGAGATTGGATCTGTTTGAAAATCTGTTTCACGAGTTTATCCATCAACACCAACACAATTCAAAAATTTTATGAAAACCTGTTCCCTCACTTTCTCTGAAAGAAAGCTCTCATTTTTCTATCCAACTTCTGCTCATTTACTCATAAAAATCTAAACTTTACCCCATATTCTTCCACAAATAACATTGGTATGAAGCAATCCTCTATAAATTTTTGCAGATTTCCTCAAAAAATTGAATAACCTCTTCATCTTCTTTAACAAAAAATTGGGGTTTACATCCGTTGGGGCTATTTTTTCAAGGATTGAATTGAATTCCATAGAGGTAAGATTGGTTCACAATTTATGTAATTCATTTGGTAATTATTATCTGGAATATGCCAATTGTATACGGGAGTGGGTTCTGTTTGAAATTAGGTTAATTTATTTGGATAAGAGTTGAATATTTTTGGGGTTTTTTTTCCAGAAATTTCGGCAATATTATTCTGTCACAAGTTTAATAATATAATGGCTCCTAAAAGAAAGACGGGTGACAGTAGTCGTTCGAAAGGAAAAGCCAAATTTGTTCAAGAACGAAATTTTAATGCCTCTCGTTTTGTTAGTCGAGAGGCAGAAGAGCGGTACGAAGGTGCTGCTAAAAGGAATAAAGCTTTTGTTAATGAGAGGGGATTAGACTTTGGACAAGTCGGAGTAATGGGAATTTCAGATAAAATTGAGTCATTAGGGTGGAGAAAATTTGTACAAGCCTCGGAAGCTGGTGTGAGTTCATTGGTCCGGGAATTCTACGCGAATGTACCAGAAGCTCGGCAGGGAATAATTTGGGTAAGGGGTGTTCAGGTCCCTTTTAATAGGACGGTTATAAATGCATATTATGGGTTGAGAGATATTGAGGATAGTGGGTATGAAGCCTATATGAAACAGGTAGATTACGATGAGATTATAAATACTCTCACCGACGGGTATGCGGAATGGGAATATAAGGGAGACATGGTCAACATCTTTCAATCTAAACACCTTAGAACCCACTCCCGTATCTGGCAGTATTTTGTATGTTCTAGATTAATGCCAACTCGGCATTATAGTACTGTTGATAGGGAGCGGGCAATCTTACAGTATGCCATAGAGAACGAGCAAACAATTGACTTTGGGATGGTTATCCATCAACGGGTTGTGTACTCAGCTGAGCATCACAACGTAAGCTAGTTCTTTCCCCAACTGATCACCGCCCTTTGTGTGAAACATGGAGTCCAGTATGATAAGGGTGAGGTATTACTACAACCTGGTGAAACATTGACGTTCCCATACATGCAACACCTAACTAGTGGTACCAAAGTGGGACAAGGTAGTAGGAAGGGTGATAGGTCCTCTTCCAGTAACGCTACAACCAAAGAAAGATTGGTGAATTTGGAATCGAAGGTAAATAAAATACAAGAGTACCAAGTTCTACTCTACCGAATGATGAGCTTTCAATTGACACAACAAGGAATAGACTTGAACCAGTTCGGCCCAATTCTGCAGTATCCGGGTGAAGAATTCGTTTATCAACCAACGGTGAACCAACCCTAGGATGAGAACGAGCAAAATGACGATATGGATGACTAAACCTCGACATTGTATTTTCTATTTGGCAGTAATTAGTATACCATTTTAGTGGAGTTTGATCTGAGAGAGAGTGGAAGGCCGAGGCAAGAAGCTAATATACAAAGGGGGTGTTCTGTTAAGGTACGTAGGAACAGAGAGAGAAACCCAACATGACCTTAAGAAAGGAAAAAGTTAGAATTTAAATAAAAAATGCAATTGGAGGGTCATAACAGAATACAAATATTGAATAGTGTCTACTTCTGCCTATTTTCCTAGATTTTAAGTAAATTTAATTCAATCTAACCATCCACTTGAATTAGCCAAAGCAAATAATGGAGCTATTTGAATTATTGTATGAGATTTATGGTTTTGTTAAACTATAAAATGTAAAATCTGTATTTTAATATCCAACTTAACTAAATTAATTTGATTAAATTCGAATAAAATATTAATAATATTAAATACAACTTTCTATTAAATCAAATAAAAATTAGAAAAAAGCTTCACACTGACACGTGTCAAGTAGCTAGTAATGTACTGACCGCCATATTTTAACACTTTGCAAGGCTTCACGCAAACTAGCTAACCATTCCCCTCTCTCTCTCTGTACGGCTATTTCTTTCTTTGTGTTTTTTCCGGTTGCTTCTGAAGCTGCGGAGCGAACCCTAGACAGGTGAGCGATGTGCTTGCTCTCTTCTGCACTTATTCTGATCCTCGCTTTGTACTTCTTTCTCTACTTATTTATTGCAATTTTTTTTAATTCAGAGTTTTTTGGGGTTTTTTTTTCTCACGATATTTAAGTATACGTGTTAGTTCGAAATCCTTTTGTAGCTTTTGATGCTGTCTTGGTTAACTACCACAAATTTATATTTGTTAAAATATTGATTTGATTTCAATTTTAGGTTTACGATCGAGATTTTTCGTTATTTTTTTTTATTTTTTTTTATCTTTTATGTCATATTTGTTATACGGTACTAAATAAGTACCATATTAAACCGAATATTGTATGATTATTTAGAAATTTTGTGCTGCAAACTTGAGATGTGATAAAAATTTTAATTATAAAATCATATATGTTAATTTTTTATTTTATCTGCATAAAAAATTATTTTATTTTAAATTAAAAATAATATTTTTTTATTTTTTAAATTGTAATAAAAATATATAAATTAATTAAATATTTATTTAAATAAATTTTATAAAAAATATATATTTTAAATATAAATTATTTCATTAAAATATTTATAATTAATTTTATTTGATACAATTCAAACATTGTTTAGACTAATTATAATATAATTCAATCCAATATACTATACTTAACCTATTCAATATAGTGTAGTAAAAACTAATTATAATATAATTCAATCCAATATACTATACTTAACCTATTTGATATAGTGTAGTAAAGACTAATTATAATATAATTCAATCAAATATATTATACTTAATTTATTCGATAAAGTGTACCAAATATGTCGTTAGTATTTTCGTTTGGCCTTGGGTAGTTACACAGGGATGAACGACGATTGAATCATATTTTTGAAACAGAAAATAGTTTATTTGAATGATTGGCTTAGCTATGATTGATGATTGTGACAGGAAGCTATGCCATGCCTGCAAAATCTTAGATGGGGTATAGTGGAAATACTCATATTCTTTGGCTTGAGAGTTAATGTAAAATTCTGATTGTTCCTCTTGTATTGTGAGATATGTGATTATGATTGAATGACCTCATTATGGTCATTTATTCAATTGGAGGAACTCCTGAAAAGAAACTTGTTTTGTTCCTACAAGTTTGTTAACATTGTATTGTTACTTCTCAAAATTCAATTGGTTTGGTTTCTTAGATGAAATGATTCTATGATATCCAATTCAAGTACAATGGTTATGAACTTATGATGACTTTATCAATTCTCCACCAAGTTAACAATTCTTATTTCGGGGTTGGTGAGCATGATTGTAAGCTAAAATCGTATTGCTCATCTTTTTATTTATATTGCTACAGTCAAAGTTAATGGACATTATTAGTTTCTAATTGTCTGTACTATCTCGTAATAATTTGGTCATTCATTTTGCAGGGTTGTCATAGAGAGTTTTTAAGCTTCAGTTAGATTGTGATGGCTTCAAAACGGATCAATAAGGAATTGAAGGATTTGCAGAAAGATCCTCCTGCATCTTGCAGTGCTGGTATATTTTGCCCTCTTTATTCGCTTGACCTGTTAAATGGGATATTGTGTTCCCCTGGTTTCTTGTTGACTGGGAGATCAAACTCCTACGAATTTCTGTAATCGTTACTGTTGTCTTTTCGAATTTGTGTCGTAAAATTCTTCCATTTAGATGCACTCATACTCTCTTGCTCCACAAAAGTAGTCTGGGATGGAAGGATTAGCTTATGAGTAAAAGAAAGAGAAATCCCATATAATCTTATTGTTCTTAGAGTTACTGAAGAATATGTGCTATTATCATGTTGCTTTTATTTTTTTTTTAAAGGATTTCAACTCTTTCTTAATGCAAGTGTTTATATTTGCACAGGTCTAGTTTTTCTTCACATGCTTAATCACTGGTAACTGGTCATGCACTTAATATTAAGAGAGTGGTAGTGGTTATCTTTCTTTGATCCTGTACAATTTTGGTATGCGTAAAAGTATAGTCTCATCTGCTACACTAGACAATAATCTTTTTTGTTTTTTGGATTAAGAGTGCTACTTGTTTATTTCACCAATTTGGGGTTCACATTGTTTTTTTTTTTCTCCAGGCCCCGTTGCTGATGATATGTTTCACTGGCAAGCAACAATTATGGGTCCAGCAGACAGCCCATTTGCTGGAGGTGTTTTTCTTGTAACCATTCACTTCCCACCTGATTATCCTTTCAAACCACCAAAGGTACTCAAGCACATACAAGTTATATTTGTTAGAATTCACTTCGTTCTCTACATGTTAGTAGCTCTTTGGCAGTTTGGCCACCTTATTGTAATATTCTGGGCCTGGTCATTTATACATGCATCTTTTTGAAAGCTTGGTTTTATTGGCCAAGTCATAAATTGTTTTTGGCATTGACTTCAAATCCTACCTTGATGTTTACTTTCCTTTTGTTTGTTCCTTGTTATCTTTTCATTGACTATGTTCTTGCATTGCGCAGGTTTCATTCCGTACAAAAGTTTATCACCCTAACATCAATAGCAATGGAAGCATCTGCCTTGATATCCTTAAAGAGCAGTGGAGCCCTGCTCTAACCATTTCCAAGGTATTTTATTTATCCGTAACCCATATAGATTGACTTTTTACTTTCTATTAGTTTGGCGATTACTCTTGCTGCCTTTGTGTTATCTTTGACTATGAACTTGCGCACTTGCATTTCAGGTATTGCTCTCAATATGCTCATTGTTGACGGATCCAAACCCTGATGATCCTCTGGTGCCTGAGATCGCTCACATGTATAAGACTGATAAGGCCAAGTACGAGTCTACAGCTCGATCCTGGACCCAGAAATATGCAATGGGCTAGGATCTCTCGTTCTAATGGAGGAATCTATGGGGCATGATGCCTTTCTATTAGTAAATAAATTGATGATGGAATCTGAGAAATTGTGAAACTTGTTTCTTTGTTGATTTACGTCTTTTATAATTGAAAAGGGTTTACAAAAGCAATTGCTTTTAGTAGAACAGTGGTACCGCTCTTGTAGTTTATGGTTGTAGGTCATTTATGACAGTTTTGTAGGGAAAGGAAAGAGTGCGACTTAGGCTGAGGTGTTTAGGATCCATTACCTTCTACAACTCTAGAATTAGATGGAAGAGGGCCATTTCGACCATGGTTTAGAAAGCGAGAAGCATTTGGGAGACGATGACATTTCTTTATCCTTAATCGTAGTGAAATGGGAATTAGATACGCCAGCACTACACGGTTAAGCTTCAATTTCAGTGGTACTAGACTTGACCCACATTCATGGTAACATGTAGTTCATCAAACGTTGTAATTTGAAAAGGGTGAATCTTGTTACAGTAAACTAACGGCACGGTATACCGTATTAAATAGATTAAGTATAATTATATTAGATTGAATTGTATTAAATTATATTATAATTAGTTTATATAATTTTTGGTAAAAAATTATATAATATGTTCGGATTAATTGGTTATATATATTTTACTAAAATAATTTGTATTTAAAATAATTTTTTATTATAAAATTTATTTAAATTAATATTTAATACATTTTTATATTTTTATTGCATTTTTAAAAATTAAAAAAATTATTTTTAATTTGAGATAATAAAAAATAGTTGAGACATAATTTTATAATTAAAAATTTAGACATACTAAGTTAATTGTCTAATACAATTTAGATCCATACTCTTTAATCGTATAAATTTTTTACATAATTGTAATATTTTTATACGGTATGATATGGTCTAATTTTACAGCCAAACACATGATTGTAAATAAATTATACAATTAAGATATTTAATACTGTATAACAAATATACCGTAGTTTGTTTGATAGCGATCTTGATTTCTAAGTAATTTTTTAATCAATAATAATAACGCTTTTTTATTTTCATTTTTATATTTATAAAAAATCACTATAAATATAGGATTGATTCATAAATATTTAAAAAGAATATATTTAAATTAGATTTTTTTTATTTTTTATTTTTTTTTTAACCAAATATTTTTTAAGAGTAAATTAAGCCTTATAACTTTTGTATGAATAAATATTAAAATAAAATAGTTAAAAACTTGAAATTTGTAATAAAAAAAGACCCAATTTTTTTTTAAAAAAAAAATTCAAATTCTTTGTAAAAATAAAAAAATAAATAGCCTTACCAAATAATTTGAAGGTGTTTTTAATTATTATTTTTTTAAAATTGTTAAGTATAAATTTTTAACAATACATTAGTGATTATTTTTATAAAAAAATCAAAAATTACAAAAATTAATTATTTAATCATAAGTCATAAATTAGAATCGCTATCAAACATAACCTACATAAACTAACTGATTGAAAATAGTGTGGATTTAAGATTAAATACATTTTACTAAAAATAGCATTTATAAATATTCAGTAAAACAAAGAGAAATAGTTTAACTCATTGCTATTTATGTCAATTTATTAATTTTATACATTATCATGCTATTTATCTCATTAACTCTTGATTCCTAGACTTACATTACTGAGTTGAGTAAAATATCAATACATTTTATATCTATCATCATAGAGCATAGCAGTTACAATACGACAGCACCCCAAGAACTATAATTAAATGGTTGGTTGGCCAGCATAAAGAATGCATTCATTAACAATTTAAATCTCGTTTTATCCTAACGATCCCTCTCTTTCTATAAGATATGTATATATGTGTGAGTCTCTCTCTCTCTCTCTCTCTCTCTCTATATATATATATATATATTATATATATTATTATTTTCTATTTTTAATTTCCGCTTTACAAGTTTCATTTAATAAATTATGAGTTGAGAGATGTATAGAACACATTACTAGAAATTCCTGCACTCAGCGAGGTTGACCTGGACTTCAATCAGAGACTACTTGAGTATCAAGTACCAAGTCTTGAACTAATTAACAGAAATAAGACATTCACCGTAAGAGGTTGAGTTTGGACTTACGCCGAAACTGCTTCTTTGTCATGCACCAAGGGCCAGGGAATGTGCTCAACTGTACAAATTACAAGGAAAAACAAAATTACAAAAAATTGGAACAAAATGAAAACCTCTCAAGTTGAGAACAAAGTCTAATAGATAAATATTTGGGAAAAGTATTCAATGAGTCACTTATCTTTTGTAAATTAGATACATTAATTACTTTACTTAAAATTGGTACATATTTGTTACCTTAGTCTTAACAAGTAATACCCTTGAGTCATATTTTGATACACTTTGATCACCTTATTTATACGACTAAAGTATCTAAAAATGGCCTAAATGTACAACTTATTAAGGACTAAGGTGACAAATGCGTACTAATTTCAAGTAAGATGACCAATATGTCCAATTAAAATAACCCAATTGTCCGCTCGTTCATAAATATTTAGGGACAAATTTTCTCTTAAAATAAAGTAATATGTTTCCTTAACATTAGGGCTGGGAAAAATCTATTTAGTAAGTGCATGATTTAATGGCATAAAATTTATGGAAAATTCACAAAATAAGCTTGAATTATATTCACAATAAGTTTCGGTGCAATCTTTACGTTTTTTTTTTTTCTTGCTTTCAAATTTTCTCAATTACACATCATCTTAATTTTTCTACATAATAACAGTAACATTTTGGTTACATATTTATGTACATTTTTAACATGGCAATGTAATTTTTTTTTCCTTCCAATGCGCCACATTTGCTTCTCCCAACTCTACCAAACCAATGCTTAAACTATATTGTGAAATAGTGTAAAATTTGAGCCCATTTTGAAGAACATTTATTAGATAATGGAGAAAGTGGAAACATACGTTACTGATAAGCTTTGCTCCAAACCATGGGGTGTCTACACCATATGGAGGGGGAAAGACTGTTATTCCATTTGACAGGGATGGAGAAAGTTCATGCAGTTCTTTCTCTAACCTGCCTGAATCAAAGTGTTCAGAAAAATAGTTAGATTCAAAGGTCAAATGCATTGTTACTATGTATGTATTATTTGTATGCACTGGACGACAAAGTTCACTTCATCTCCTGCATGATCATGGATTATTTTACCTGCCAATCCAGGTAAACAAGCAGTGCCTCCTGTCAGTACTACGGTCTTGAACCAAGCATCTTCACTGGTTAATTCTGCATCACGGCAATGGTCCATACAAAGTGCTACAGCCTGGTGCAAACCCATAGCAAGCCTGCAGAACAACATCAATTGCATCTTAGTTCAACAGATCTTTGCACGAATTAAAGAATTGAACTTGAAAGAAGTTATATGGTAACTTTTAGTTGGATCAAAAGGAAATTCGCATTATGGATAATAACTAATAAGGTTCAAATAAGTTTCCTGAGTTCTTTGGACTCAGTAAATTGAGTCTGTGAACCTTGAACTAAGGAACCACAGTCATTGCTCATAACCTAACTTGAAATATCATTAGCCAAAAAAATTAATAATTATAAAATGCAGATTCATAGGCGATTGATATTGTTTTTCAGCAATTTTTATATTCATATTGTCAAGGAGAAAATAAATTATTTCAACATAATGGTGTATGGAGCTGAAGACCTACAAAGTACAAGACTTACACTCCTGCAATTCGTGGCTGGAATAAGACCTCTCCAGTTTGAAACCGTTCTTTTGAAAGAGTAAAAGAGCCTTCTCCTGCTACTGTAAATGATGCTCGTGTATCTTTAGACAGCTCAGCCTCATAATCAGCAGCAACATAGCATAGTTTCTGTTAGGAAATCAAAGTCAGAACACCAGCCAACTCGGCAAGTCTTTCCGAACACTGAAAGTGAGTAGCATTGCAACAGATATAATTGGAAATTTGAAATGCAAGTGAGAGCAATACCTCTTTCAGTGTGCGAACCGTGTACAGGGATTCAAAACCAATGTTGTTCTGCTGCATCAGCTCCCTAAGAAATCCTGTGAGTTTTAATGCTCCCAACCCCACAACTTCAACACCCACTTTACGCATTATTTTACCATCCAAAACTGAAGGAAAATAATAAAAGCATAAATGAAAAGCTTCAAAATGGTACCACACAACAGAAAGAGACACTAGAAGCAACAATGGGAGAATCAGAAAGAAAGGAAGCGTGCAAAAACAACAGAAACAAAGAGGACGTAATCAAATTGACACACATCAGATAGGAAAATATTATTAATTAAAATAGAGGAATATAGTTGTAAAATACTAAAAGTATGTAACATACATAAGGCTTGGTCATGCATTATGTGAGAGTTTCAACTACTATTCATCTAAAACCAAGCAGAAAACGAAATAAAAAGTAGGACTTCTTACTTGGAACAACAGAAGTGACCTGGAAGCCAATATTTACAACAATTCCTGAAGTTCTTCTTGCTGTATATAAAGCTAAAGTAGCCTAGTGTTCCAAAAAAAATTATATGTAAGATAACATAATAAACATCTTTAAGAAACAAAGTTAATTGCATGTTTGTGCCAATATGTTGTCACGCTAATTTGCATTATTGTTGTGTTTTCCTGATTGTAACAATTAGAGGATAAAAAGGTGATGGTGAAAAGCGAATATTATATTAGAGGTCCCTTGATACAATGTTAACAGAAACAATTTAGATATTGATACTGAATTAAATGCTCAAGAACTCTTCTGGAAGACTCAACAAGCGAGACAGTTTGGTTGTTTGATACCTGTAGCCAAAACAGAGGTCAACACAAAATCATTTCATCCTGTTATTTCTTTCTATTATTTCTTCTTCCTTTCTCTCTCTTTTTTAATGAATGCAAATTTCAAGAACATATAAGCAATGAGAAGAGGCTGGGTAGAGAAGACAGGGAGTTTCACCTGACTGATTGCACAAACTGCAGGAGCGTTCATATCAAAGAGGGTTGTGTATACGGCTTCTTTAAGCTGCCGCCTTGACGCTCTGGCAGATTCAGTATCTGGAATAACACAGGAAAGAAATTACATCATATTATGTGGAAGAAAATCATACAAACGACCAATCTTGAGGCAAGCAGAACTTCAATTTCAAGCAATACAAACACAAACTTTGATAGTAACATAATAGACTAAAAGTTGACCATAAATTTTTGATTGTGGAATATACTATATTTAGAGGATAAAAAAGAAAAAAGAAAAAAAGAAGACATAACAAATTTGTCAGCACATGAGAAGACCCAAAAGTTGCTCAATCAATGGGGTCCCCATGCATTGCAGAAACACCATAAATCACAGAGATTAAGAACCCCATAGCCAAAATGTTTATAACTTAAACAGATACTCAGTCAACAAATTTTTTTTTCTTTGGGAGGGGGGGGGGGGGTGGTTATATATGTTCAGATGAGGATATAAAAGTCTGGAAAGCATCATTTATAGTTGTTAGAATGTATAAATGTAATGTTTACCCAAAGATTTTGGGAGGATGAGTAAACATCTCACTTTCACTATTTAAATTTATAGCTTATTTCTTTTTGTTGCTGAATTGCATAAACTAATAGAAGGTATGATGCAGCAAGTCTATGGGTAGATAGCCTGAGCCAAATGGATCAGGTGTTAGAGCTCAATTCGTCGATTGAGACCCTGTTTACTATTCATAAAATAGCTCAGCAGAGCAATACATCAAAATGGCAAAAGTGTTTCTTTTTCACGCCCTTCCTTCGGTACTTATAGGCTCCTAATTAACCAAAAGTAAAATAAAAATATTTTCTGCTGCAAGCAACGGCCACAAAGCCAGCTCAGCACTAAAAGACAAAGTTCCAGCAAAATAACAAAATAAAGAAATGACTCAGCTTAATATAATAAGTGAGCAACATTAGTTATTTAAAGGAGATTAAGAAATGCCAGTTATGCTCCTGCATCAAGGTATGATCAGATGCTGACCGTCATAATGGCAGAGTGGTAAGGACACTATCACAGGTTGTGTATGTGTTTTCACCAGCATTCTGTAGATACATTAAGCAAATCAAATGCATATTGTTCATGAATCTTTAGTATCAAAATTCAACTTAACAAGTGATACTTAATATAAAACCGAAATATTCTTTCACATATTTGTACTATTTTATTTTTCTTATTCAAGAAAGAAAGAAGGGTGAACAAACCTGCTATAAATAGTGGAGAAAAACTGCCGTAATCTTAAGGACATTGGAGATTCAATGTTACCAAATTCCTGAACATTAAAAGCTTCAGAAAGCATATAGAATCCAATTTCTAAGACTAAAAGAATAGGTAGAGATACATGGAACAAACAGTAGAACTAAACCAATTCATAGAAAGTGTCTAAGAAAGATTATTAAACTGCCAATTAAAAAACACCTTACCAAAAATGTTGCTGACCTCCCAGATGGACAAGCATATTTACTCCAACCAAACTTGCAATAACCAGAGCCACCTTGCCAATACCGATGAAGAAAATGAGAACACATACCATGTGTGAATAACAGAAGCAAGAATGAAGGCCTAGAAGACTTAAATGATTGGTAAAATTTGAATGCTCTGATAGACCAATACATTTCTTTCCTGGTAGGCAACACTCTTTCCTACTGTTTGATAACAGTACAGGATAAAAGAAGGGGGAAGAAGATGCATAGTTGGGAGATTTTGAAGTATTTACCATCAATGATAACGGAACCTGGAACTTGCATGCGCTGACTGTAAATATGCATGAAAGACAACTGGGGCAGTTGATCTGAGAGCGGTCTACAATCACATCAAATGGATAAGTTAAGAAACTTTGCAATTTTAGTAGCAACTTTTTCATTCATGAGCAAATAGGTTACCTTTGAAGGGATTCCCCACAATCATTGTCACCGATTTTCTCAAGAAAAATACCATTTTATGTTAGGGAACAATTCAAACTAGTATTAAAAATAGTTTAGAAGCTTGGAATCTACCGTTAGATACCAAAGAAAAATCTGGAACTTTCAAGCTCCATACAAAATAATACAGAAACTTCGTAAAGTCAAATTATAATCTTAGTGTTTAATTTGGCAAAAAAGCTGCAGGACTTAACTGAAGAGGGTAACCAAATAGCAAATTAGTTTCAGCGAAGAGAATAGAGTCCCAAGAATGATCCTGCTGATTCTGGAGGAAGTAAACCCAAATTCGATCATTGGAAACTAACGACTTCCAGGCCTTGGATATCGTATTGGCCTTCGCTGCTTCCTTTGGTCCCAGTAATCTCACAATTTGCACCAATATATCCTAAAAAATTGTCCCAATTTGAAAACGTACCGCAATCGATGCGCGATGATGATAGCAAGAAGACGACTTTTGACATCGATTGATTTATAAAATATTGAAGAACAATACTACAATGTAAATATATAAGATATTGATATATAAAATCTAACAACCTTAATAAATGTAAAAGGAAATAAAACACAAATATTATTAATTTATGATACCCGATAAATAGATCAAGAATTTAAAAAAAACTTCCCCTTTCGAAGACAGATTTTGAATAAAAATAGATTTTTTTGAGTTTAAATCAAAATCTTATAAATTTTGTTATATGACATAATACTGCAAAAGGTTTTATAGCATGTAACCAATGTAATCTCATATTTATAAAATCACAAGTTTATTTTAAAAAATAATAATTTATGATAACATTTTATAAAATAAAAAAAAATTAAAAAAAAAAAGTAGAGATAAATTTAAATAGAAGAAATAATAATTATATAATTCATATGTTTACAAAAAACCTACTAAACACATTAAAAAAAGGGTTTATATATAAAATATAATTTTAAAAATAAAATAATAGGTATTAAATGTTAATTAAATACAAATTTATTTTCACAATAGAGATAAGTCTTATTTTAAAATAAATTTAAAAATAAGATAAATATAAATAATATTAAAATTTACATTTAAATTATAACAAATTTTTTTTTATTTTATATTCAAAAGATTTTAAAATGTTTCTTCTAAATATTGTTTCAAAATAAAAAATAAAAGAAAAATTATGTTTTTCTTAATTAATGAGTACTGTTTTGACAGGTTTAATTTAGTCCGCGTTTTACTTTATCAAATTACTATTGTATATTATAAAATATGCAAATTTACAAATAATAAATTTTGGATTTTATTTAACAATTAATTTTAATTATAAATAAATATAAATTTTAATTTTAACACAAATAAATAATTATACTTTTAATAAAGTTAAAAATTTTATTTTAATAATTGACTAAAAAATTCTCTTATTAATATAGTATATTTCTTTTAAGTCTCTTATTCAATCCCGTGAATCAAGACTTTGATCAAAAATTTCCGAATCAAGTCCCCTTGAATAATACCCAATACAAACATTTGCCAAAAAAAAGGTACCTTATTAAGTAAGATTCTAGCCTCCAGTTTTCAGAGTCACTGGTTAAAGAACTTAAAAAAACTTAAGGAGTTAAAATATGACCTCCCCTTAAAGAAAAAGGGGTTAAATTCCAGACTTGAAATCACTTTTTTGCAAATTTATTCTTATCTCATAAATCAAAATATTTTTATTTTTAGAAAAAATATATTTTTTCCCAATTTTTTTTTTGCAAATCTACTTTTTTAAAATTACTTTATCATAAAAGTCAAAACAATTTTTTAAATTTTTGTTTTTAATTAAATGACCAATTAAAATTCCTTTTAATAAAGTCATGTGAGTTTACATTCCAAAAAAAATGCCATTAATGTTAGTAAAGAATAAATTAAATTCAGTTGTACTTTTTCAAAAGTTAGGAGAAATATATTAGTACAAATTAAAAGAAAAGAACTAAGTGTAATTTTTAAAAAATAGAGAACTTGTAAAGTACCAATTAATCTCGCCTAAATCAAATCAACTCTTTTATTTTTAGTTTAATAGAATTTTAAAAATTTTAATCAATTAAATTTTTATCAAATTATCTTTTGATTATTTGATTCAATTCTATATCAATCATTAATATCAATTGTATTGAGTTTAAGTTTTATTATTAATTTATATGCATTTTCATAACTAAAACAAGTAAAAACATGTGATAATTGTAATTTTCTTATTTTAATTGATTTTTTTACTTGTTAAATTTTAGTATGTATATTCATCAAAATAATAACGAAAAATTATTTTAAGGAGGTACTAACATTAAATATAAAATATAACTCTTTTTTTAGTCAATTATTATATAGTATTTTTATTCATTAAAATATTAAAAAAAAAAATGAAATCAAATATAACACATACATCACATGTGCATTTAACTAGTCTAATTATATATTTATCTGTCTTTGTGTTTTTTATTATAATCTCTGTTTTTTTTTTTTTTTTTTATATATATATATTGAAAAAATGAATGTGCTGTAATTAAATTTTAAATAAATTTAGCAAAATAATTTTCAAAATTATTAGGAAAATGTATAAAATATAGTCCAAAAGTTATTCAAATATGAAAGTTCACGCATATCATCCCCTAGTTTATTGTAAAGGTAGTGTTTCACCTTTGAAGTTGTGCATTTGTCTTGTTTGAACATTCTTCATAATTAAATCTCACTAATAATGACGACTTTATAGAAATCTCCTTCAAAAACTTCTTTGGCTTTAAAAAATGTAACTTTCATCTGTTAAAAATACCAAAACTGTCGTACCAAAGTAATTTAAAAAAGTGAATTTCACTTTATCCTTTTAAATTTAATATATGGATAGTGCTAATATATATGCATTAGTTATTAATTAAATATAAAATTAAAAATAAAAAAAAAAATTAATTGTAATTTTTTTTTTAAAAAAACTAATTAAATTATATATATATATACTAAATTATAATAAAAATCATATTTGATAATAATTGATCTATACGGTTCTCTATTACTCCTATTATATATTTAATAGTTTGACATGTCATGATAAAATTTTTAGAAATAATGTACTAATATTTTTATCATGACATACATCAAGCTAATAAGAGAGTTAATAAGAAATTGTTATTGGCATTCCTCAAGTTTTTAATTTACATAACCGATATTTGCCAATTGTGATTATCAGTTTAGCAAAAAAAAAAAAAAAAAAATGGAAGAATGGAACTTACCTTATGTAGGTAACTCAGATGATAGAATGGTGACTGTAATATAGTTTTGTTGGACAACAGAATTCGAGTTTGTAGTTTAGAATCCGCATTCCAATGTCAATCCTAACACGGTCACTTGGAGTGGTGTGGGTGTGTGGTAAAATCTCTATTCCTTAATCATTCGACGAGATTTATTTTGACAAAAAAAAAAAATCTAACTTGACCGTATTAGGCCAAATATTTCCTAATATTTTAATTGAAATTTTGTAGAATAAAAGTATTGATTTTTGATGATCTATGATATGCAAATATTTCTCAATACACGAAATATTGAATCATGTCAAAATTTTCTAATATTTCGTAAGTTATATTATATATTTTTTTTAAAAATTTTAATGAAAATTTTGATAAATATAAATTGAAAATATGTGCATTGTTCGTAAATATTATACTTATTTTAATTTTTCTTTTTAATTAATTTTTATATCTTATTTAAAATAAATACAAAATTAATTTTCTCATACTTTTAAATTAATCATAAAAGTAAATAATATTTAAAGTTTTTATTGGATATGATTATCCTTATTTGATTAGAGTCCTTAATTAATGTGATTTTTATTCCATATGTTATATTTAGAGTCCTTATTAAATGTGACAATCATCATATAATTATAATTCTTATTAGATGTGATTATTATTACATAATATTTAGTTCTTATTTAAATATGAAGCAGATATGGCAGCTAATGACATTAATTTAAAATATAAGAATAATTTGTTCAAAATAATATTAAGCGTGATTCAGACTCTTATATAAATATATATATATATATATATATTCCTCATTTAAATATGATAGCAGATATAGCAACTAATAACATTAATTTAAAATATATAATAATTTTATTTAAAATAATAGTAAGCATAATTCTAAAAGTAAGCGTGATTCATACTCTTATATATATATATAATATATATATATTATATATATATATATGTTCCATTTGTCATTTTTGACAATTTTATTTTCAATTTTTCTTTAATTAAAAATTATCATTATTATTTATTTTAATTATTTAATCATAATTATTGCATTATTTTATTATAAAAAATAAGATAATAAGAGTTTTTATTTATTGTTTAACCTAAATGCATATTTAAAAACATGATTTTATACCTAATTTTTTTAATTACAAAATTATTATTATTATTATTATTAATTTTATTTATTTAAGATAATATTACATTATCTTATAATAAAAATAAAATTATAAAATTTTTATTTATTTTTAGTCTTTATTAGAAGGGGTAGATAACTTAAAATATATATTTAAAAATATATATATTATTTATTTATATTTATTACTCTATGATGCAAAGCATAAATAATTACAAGAGGAAAATGAACAGACGCAAAACAAAAGAAAAATGAATCAGAAAATATTATCAGTCTCATTAAGCATAAGTTACTCTAATCAACTTGAGGTTGATTCAAATTGATTATATCTGTAATATAAGTGCATATATAAAAGAGAAAAAGTGTTATCTAAGTTCTTCGAATTAATTTATTTGTATTATTTGATCTTTTAAATATAAATAATGTCATTTGATTTTTTATTTAAAAAAAAATAATTAAGGTCAAAAAAACATAATTTTAATAAATTCTTAATTAAAATATTATTTTTTAAAAGGCCAATAAATAATAGATTAAATGACAATGCTTATAATTTAAGGAACTAAATAACATAAATAATATAATTTAAAAGATCTCTATGTCCTACTTAAAATATTATTAGAATATTTTTCATTGATTTAAGAATATTTATAATTAAATTATTTATGTAATTAAACTTTTTTTTTCCAAATATTATTTAAATATATCTTTTAATCTAATTTATTTCATTAGTTTGTAAATATTATTGAAATATATTTTTTTTGCTAACAATTTTGTCATTAAAATTTTCTTTAATTATAAAATTGTCATTACTGAATTAATTTAATGATATGATTAAATTATGTTATTATAAAGATAAGATCATAAGACTTTTATATAAATTAATTAAAAATACGTGTATTCTATGTGAATTATTTTACTTATTTCAATTTTTCTTTTTGATTAATTTTTACACCATATTTAAAATAAATATAAAATAAAAATTTTCATATGTTTAAATTAAATATGAAAGTAAAATAATATTTAGAGTAATTATTAAATGTGATAATATTATTTGATTAGACTCCTAATTTAAGACGATTCTTATTCTATTATTATATTTAGAATTTTTATTAAATGTGGTAAACATTATATAGTTAGAGTTCTTATTAAATATAATCATTATTAGCTAATATATAGAGTCCTTAAATCTTTTACTAATAGCATTAATTAAAAAATATAAGAATAATTTTTATCTAAAATAATATTAAGCATGATTTAAATTTTTATATATCATATAAATTATAAAAAATATTCAATTAAAAAGATATTAGCTATTATTATTCAATTAAAAATATTCAATTAAAAAGTTATTATTATTATTATTATTATTATTATTATTTATTTAATAATAATACTTACATTATCTTATAATTTTTTTTTATTATAAGAGTTTATCCTTTAAAGGCTATTTTTTTTTATAATATTTTTTAAAGTTTTAGCTTCTTTCAATAAAATTTGATGCACACAATTTTTTTTTTAATAATTATGTATTTGTTAAATTTATCTACATTACATGTTAAAAAGTTTAATATATATATATATATATATAATATATATATATTATATCAGAGCACCATTTTAGTGGAGTTTGATCCGAGAGAGAGTGGAAGGCCGAGGCAAGAAGCTAATATACAAAGGGGGTGTTCTGTTAAGGTACGTAGGAACAGAGAGAGAAACCCAACATGACCTTAAGAAAGGAAAAAGTTAGAATTTAAATAAAAAATGCAATTGGAGGGTCATAACAGAATACAAATATTGAATAGTGTCTACTTCTGCCTATTTTCCTAGATTTTAAGTAAATTTAATTCAATCTAACCATCCACTTGAATTAGCCAAAGCAAATAATGGAGCTATTTGAATTATTGTATGAGATTTATGGTTTTGTTAAACTATAAAATGTAAAATCTGTATTTTAATATCCAACTTAACTAAATTAATTTGATTAAATTCGAATAAAATATTAATAATATTAAATACAACTTTCTATTAAATCAAATAAAAATTAGAAAAAAGCTTCACACTGACACGTGTCAAGTAGCTAGTAATGTACTGACCGCCATATTTTAACACTTTGCAAGGCTTCACGCAAACTAGCTAACCATTCCCCTCTCTCTCTCTGTACGGCTATTTCTTTCTTTGTGTTTTTTCCGGTTGCTTCTGAAGCTGCGGAGCGAACCCTAGACAGGTGAGCGATGTGCTTGCTCTCTTCTGCACTTATTCTGATCCTCGCTTTGTACTTCTTTCTCTACTTATTTATTGCAATTTTTTTTAATTCAGAGTTTTTTGGGGTTTTTTTTTCTCACGATATTTAAGTATACGTGTTAGTTCGAAATCCTTTTGTAGCTTTTGATGCTGTCTTGGTTAACTACCACAAATTTATATTTGTTAAAATATTGATTTGATTTCAATTTTAGGTTTACGATCGAGATTTTTCGTTATTTTTTTTTATTTTTTTTTATCTTTTATGTCATATTTGTTATACGGTACTAAATAAGTACCATATTAAACCGAATATTGTATGATTATTTAGAAATTTTGTGCTGCAAACTTGAGATGTGATAAAAATTTTAATTATAAAATCATATATGTTAATTTTTTATTTTATCTGCATAAAAAATTATTTTATTTTAAATTAAAAATAATATTTTTTTATTTTTTAAATTGTAATAAAAATATATAAATTAATTAAATATTTATTTAAATAAATTTTATAAAAAATATATATTTTAAATATAAATTATTTCATTAAAATATTTATAATTAATTTTATTTGATACAATTCAAACATTGTTTAGACTAATTATAATATAATTCAATCCAATATACTATACTTAACCTATTCAATATAGTGTAGTAAAAACTAATTATAATATAATTCAATCCAATATACTATACTTAACCTATTTGATATAGTGTAGTAAAGACTAATTATAATATAATTCAATCAAATATATTATACTTAATTTATTCGATAAAGTGTACCAAATATGTCGTTAGTATTTTCGTTTGGCCTTGGGTAGTTACACAGGGATGAACGACGATTGAATCATATTTTTGAAACAGAAAATAGTTTATTTGAATGATTGGCTTAGCTATGATTGATGATTGTGACAGGAAGCTATGCCATGCCTGCAAAATCTTAGATGGGGTATAGTGGAAATACTCATATTCTTTGGCTTGAGAGTTAATGTAAAATTCTGATTGTTCCTCTTGTATTGTGAGATATGTGATTATGATTGAATGACCTCATTATGGTCATTTATTCAATTGGAGGAACTCCTGAAAAGAAACTTGTTTTGTTCCTACAAGTTTGTTAACATTGTATTGTTACTTCTCAAAATTCAATTGGTTTGGTTTCTTAGATGAAATGATTCTATGATATCCAATTCAAGTACAATGGTTATGAACTTATGATGACTTTATCAATTCTCCACCAAGTTAACAATTCTTATTTCGGGGTTGGTGAGCATGATTGTAAGCTAAAATCGTATTGCTCATCTTTTTATTTATATTGCTACAGTCAAAGTTAATGGACATTATTAGTTTCTAATTGTCTGTACTATCTCGTAATAATTTGGTCATTCATTTTGCAGGGTTGTCATAGAGAGTTTTTAAGCTTCAGTTAGATTGTGATGGCTTCAAAACGGATCAATAAGGAATTGAAGGATTTGCAGAAAGATCCTCCTGCATCTTGCAGTGCTGGTATATTTTGCCCTCTTTATTCGCTTGACCTGTTAAATGGGATATTGTGTTCCCCTGGTTTCTTGTTGACTGGGAGATCAAACTCCTACGAATTTCTGTAATCGTTACTGTTGTCTTTTCGAATTTGTGTCGTAAAATTCTTCCATTTAGATGCACTCATACTCTCTTGCTCCACAAAAGTAGTCTGGGATGGAAGGATTAGCTTATGAGTAAAAGAAAGAGAAATCCCATATAATCTTATTGTTCTTAGAGTTACTGAAGAATATGTGCTATTATCATGTTGCTTTTATTTTTTTTTTAAAGGATTTCAACTCTTTCTTAATGCAAGTGTTTATATTTGCACAGGTCTAGTTTTTCTTCACATGCTTAATCACTGGTAACTGGTCATGCACTTAATATTAAGAGAGTGGTAGTGGTTATCTTTCTTTGATCCTGTACAATTTTGGTATGCGTAAAAGTATAGTCTCATCTGCTACACTAGACAATAATCTTTTTTGTTTTTTGGATTAAGAGTGCTACTTGTTTATTTCACCAATTTGGGGTTCACATTGTTTTTTTTTTTCTCCAGGCCCCGTTGCTGATGATATGTTTCACTGGCAAGCAACAATTATGGGTCCAGCAGACAGCCCATTTGCTGGAGGTGTTTTTCTTGTAACCATTCACTTCCCACCTGATTATCCTTTCAAACCACCAAAGGTACTCAAGCACATACAAGTTATATTTGTTAGAATTCACTTCGTTCTCTACATGTTAGTAGCTCTTTGGCAGTTTGGCCACCTTATTGTAATATTCTGGGCCTGGTCATTTATACATGCATCTTTTTGAAAGCTTGGTTTTATTGGCCAAGTCATAAATTGTTTTTGGCATTGACTTCAAATCCTACCTTGATGTTTACTTTCCTTTTGTTTGTTCCTTGTTATCTTTTCATTGACTATGTTCTTGCATTGCGCAGGTTTCATTCCGTACAAAAGTTTATCACCCTAACATCAATAGCAATGGAAGCATCTGCCTTGATATCCTTAAAGAGCAGTGGAGCCCTGCTCTAACCATTTCCAAGGTATTTTATTTATCCGTAACCCATATAGATTGACTTTTTACTTTCTATTAGTTTGGCGATTACTCTTGCTGCCTTTGTGTTATCTTTGACTATGAACTTGCGCACTTGCATTTCAGGTATTGCTCTCAATATGCTCATTGTTGACGGATCCAAACCCTGATGATCCTCTGGTGCCTGAGATCGCTCACATGTATAAGACTGATAAGGCCAAGTACGAGTCTACAGCTCGATCCTGGACCCAGAAATATGCAATGGGCTAGGATCTCTCGTTCTAATGGAGGAATCTATGGGGCATGATGCCTTTCTATTAGTAAATAAATTGATGATGGAATCTGAGAAATTGTGAAACTTGTTTCTTTGTTGATTTACGTCTTTTATAATTGAAAAGGGTTTACAAAAGCAATTGCTTTTAGTAGAACAGTGGTACCGCTCTTGTAGTTTATGGTTGTAGGTCATTTATGACAGTTTTGTAGGGAAAGGAAAGAGTGCGACTTAGGCTGAGGTGTTTAGGATCCATTACCTTCTACAACTCTAGAATTAGATGGAAGAGGGCCATTTCGACCATGGTTTAGAAAGCGAGAAGCATTTGGGAGACGATGACATTTCTTTATCCTTAATCGTAGTGAAATGGGAATTAGATACGCCAGCACTACACGGTTAAGCTTCAATTTCAGTGGTACTAGACTTGACCCACATTCATGGTAACATGTAGTTCATCAAACGTTGTAATTTGAAAAGGGTGAATCTTGTTACAGTAAACTAACGGCACGGTATACCGTATTAAATAGATTAAGTATAATTATATTAGATTGAATTGTATTAAATTATATTATAATTAGTTTATATAATTTTTGGTAAAAAATTATATAATATGTTCGGATTAATTGGTTATATATATTTTACTAAAATAATTTGTATTTAAAATAATTTTTTATTATAAAATTTATTTAAATTAATATTTAATACATTTTTATATTTTTATTGCATTTTTAAAAATTAAAAAAATTATTTTTAATTTGAGATAATAAAAAATAGTTGAGACATAATTTTATAATTAAAAATTTAGACATACTAAGTTAATTGTCTAATACAATTTAGATCCATACTCTTTAATCGTATAAATTTTTTACATAATTGTAATATTTTTATACGGTATGATATGGTCTAATTTTACAGCCAAACACATGATTGTAAATAAATTATACAATTAAGATATTTAATACTGTATAACAAATATACCGTAGTTTGTTTGATAGCGATCTTGATTTCTAAGTAATTTTTTAATCAATAATAATAACGCTTTTTTATTTTCATTTTTATATTTATAAAAAATCACTATAAATATAGGATTGATTCATAAATATTTAAAAAGAATATATTTAAATTAGATTTTTTTTATTTTTTATTTTTTTTTTAACCAAATATTTTTTAAGAGTAAATTAAGCCTTATAACTTTTGTATGAATAAATATTAAAATAAAATAGTTAAAAACTTGAAATTTGTAATAAAAAAAGACCCAATTTTTTTTTAAAAAAAAAATTCAAATTCTTTGTAAAAATAAAAAAATAAATAGCCTTACCAAATAATTTGAAGGTGTTTTTAATTATTATTTTTTTAAAATTGTTAAGTATAAATTTTTAACAATACATTAGTGATTATTTTTATAAAAAAATCAAAAATTACAAAAATTAATTATTTAATCATAAGTCATAAATTAGAATCGCTATCAAACATAACCTACATAAACTAACTGATTGAAAATAGTGTGGATTTAAGATTAAATACATTTTACTAAAAATAGCATTTATAAATATTCAGTAAAACAAAGAGAAATAGTTTAACTCATTGCTATTTATGTCAATTTATTAATTTTATACATTATCATGCTATTTATCTCATTAACTCTTGATTCCTAGACTTACATTACTGAGTTGAGTAAAATATCAATACATTTTATATCTATCATCATAGAGCATAGCAGTTACAATACGACAGCACCCCAAGAACTATAATTAAATGGTTGGTTGGCCAGCATAAAGAATGCATTCATTAACAATTTAAATCTCGTTTTATCCTAACGATCCCTCTCTTTCTATAAGATATGTATATATGTGTGAGTCTCTCTCTCTCTCTCTCTCTCTCTCTATATATATATATATATATTATATATATTATTATTTTCTATTTTTAATTTCCGCTTTACAAGTTTCATTTAATAAATTATGAGTTGAGAGATGTATAGAACACATTACTAGAAATTCCTGCACTCAGCGAGGTTGACCTGGACTTCAATCAGAGACTACTTGAGTATCAAGTACCAAGTCTTGAACTAATTAACAGAAATAAGACATTCACCGTAAGAGGTTGAGTTTGGACTTACGCCGAAACTGCTTCTTTGTCATGCACCAAGGGCCAGGGAATGTGCTCAACTGTACAAATTACAAGGAAAAACAAAATTACAAAAAATTGGAACAAAATGAAAACCTCTCAAGTTGAGAACAAAGTCTAATAGATAAATATTTGGGAAAAGTATTCAATGAGTCACTTATCTTTTGTAAATTAGATACATTAATTACTTTACTTAAAATTGGTACATATTTGTTACCTTAGTCTTAACAAGTAATACCCTTGAGTCATATTTTGATACACTTTGATCACCTTATTTATACGACTAAAGTATCTAAAAATGGCCTAAATGTACAACTTATTAAGGACTAAGGTGACAAATGCGTACTAATTTCAAGTAAGATGACCAATATGTCCAATTAAAATAACCCAATTGTCCGCTCGTTCATAAATATTTAGGGACAAATTTTCTCTTAAAATAAAGTAATATGTTTCCTTAACATTAGGGCTGGGAAAAATCTATTTAGTAAGTGCATGATTTAATGGCATAAAATTTATGGAAAATTCACAAAATAAGCTTGAATTATATTCACAATAAGTTTCGGTGCAATCTTTACGTTTTTTTTTTTTCTTGCTTTCAAATTTTCTCAATTACACATCATCTTAATTTTTCTACATAATAACAGTAACATTTTGGTTACATATTTATGTACATTTTTAACATGGCAATGTAATTTTTTTTTCCTTCCAATGCGCCACATTTGCTTCTCCCAACTCTACCAAACCAATGCTTAAACTATATTGTGAAATAGTGTAAAATTTGAGCCCATTTTGAAGAACATTTATTAGATAATGGAGAAAGTGGAAACATACGTTACTGATAAGCTTTGCTCCAAACCATGGGGTGTCTACACCATATGGAGGGGGAAAGACTGTTATTCCATTTGACAGGGATGGAGAAAGTTCATGCAGTTCTTTCTCTAACCTGCCTGAATCAAAGTGTTCAGAAAAATAGTTAGATTCAAAGGTCAAATGCATTGTTACTATGTATGTATTATTTGTATGCACTGGACGACAAAGTTCACTTCATCTCCTGCATGATCATGGATTATTTTACCTGCCAATCCAGGTAAACAAGCAGTGCCTCCTGTCAGTACTACGGTCTTGAACCAAGCATCTTCACTGGTTAATTCTGCATCACGGCAATGGTCCATACAAAGTGCTACAGCCTGGTGCAAACCCATAGCAAGCCTGCAGAACAACATCAATTGCATCTTAGTTCAACAGATCTTTGCACGAATTAAAGAATTGAACTTGAAAGAAGTTATATGGTAACTTTTAGTTGGATCAAAAGGAAATTCGCATTATGGATAATAACTAATAAGGTTCAAATAAGTTTCCTGAGTTCTTTGGACTCAGTAAATTGAGTCTGTGAACCTTGAACTAAGGAACCACAGTCATTGCTCATAACCTAACTTGAAATATCATTAGCCAAAAAAATTAATAATTATAAAATGCAGATTCATAGGCGATTGATATTGTTTTTCAGCAATTTTTATATTCATATTGTCAAGGAGAAAATAAATTATTTCAACATAATGGTGTATGGAGCTGAAGACCTACAAAGTACAAGACTTACACTCCTGCAATTCGTGGCTGGAATAAGACCTCTCCAGTTTGAAACCGTTCTTTTGAAAGAGTAAAAGAGCCTTCTCCTGCTACTGTAAAT
The DNA here is from genome assembly GCA_029378325.1 of Elaeagnus macrophylla. NCBI lineage: Eukaryota > Viridiplantae > Streptophyta > Magnoliopsida > Rosales > Elaeagnaceae > Elaeagnus > Elaeagnus macrophylla. The sequence goes on along the minus strand of CM055644.1, from coordinate 12,313,367 downwards.
GATGCTCGTGTATCTTTAGACAGCTCAGCCTCATAATCAGCAGCAACATAGCATAGTTTCTGTTAGGAAATCAAAGTCAGAACACCAGCCAACTCGGCAAGTCTTTCCGAACACTGAAAGTGAGTAGCATTGCAACAGATATAATTGGAAATTTGAAATGCAAGTGAGAGCAATACCTCTTTCAGTGTGCGAACCGTGTACAGGGATTCAAAACCAATGTTGTTCTGCTGCATCAGCTCCCTAAGAAATCCTGTGAGTTTTAATGCTCCCAACCCCACAACTTCAACACCCACTTTACGCATTATTTTACCATCCAAAACTGAAGGAAAATAATAAAAGCATAAATGAAAAGCTTCAAAATGGTACCACACAACAGAAAGAGACACTAGAAGCAACAATGGGAGAATCAGAAAGAAAGGAAGCGTGCAAAAACAACAGAAACAAAGAGGACGTAATCAAATTGACACACATCAGATAGGAAAATATTATTAATTAAAATAGAGGAATATAGTTGTAAAATACTAAAAGTATGTAACATACATAAGGCTTGGTCATGCATTATGTGAGAGTTTCAACTACTATTCATCTAAAACCAAGCAGAAAACGAAATAAAAAGTAGGACTTCTTACTTGGAACAACAGAAGTGACCTGGAAGCCAATATTTACAACAATTCCTGAAGTTCTTCTTGCTGTATATAAAGCTAAAGTAGCCTAGTGTTCCAAAAAAAATTATATGTAAGATAACATAATAAACATCTTTAAGAAACAAAGTTAATTGCATGTTTGTGCCAATATGTTGTCACGCTAATTTGCATTATTGTTGTGTTTTCCTGATTGTAACAATTAGAGGATAAAAAGGTGATGGTGAAAAGCGAATATTATATTAGAGGTCCCTTGATACAATGTTAACAGAAACAATTTAGATATTGATACTGAATTAAATGCTCAAGAACTCTTCTGGAAGACTCAACAAGCGAGACAGTTTGGTTGTTTGATACCTGTAGCCAAAACAGAGGTCAACACAAAATCATTTCATCCTGTTATTTCTTTCTATTATTTCTTCTTCCTTTCTCTCTCTTTTTTAATGAATGCAAATTTCAAGAACATATAAGCAATGAGAAGAGGCTGGGTAGAGAAGACAGGGAGTTTCACCTGACTGATTGCACAAACTGCAGGAGCGTTCATATCAAAGAGGGTTGTGTATACGGCTTCTTTAAGCTGCCGCCTTGACGCTCTGGCAGATTCAGTATCTGGAATAACACAGGAAAGAAATTACATCATATTATGTGGAAGAAAATCATACAAACGACCAATCTTGAGGCAAGCAGAACTTCAATTTCAAGCAATACAAACACAAACTTTGATAGTAACATAATAGACTAAAAGTTGACCATAAATTTTTGATTGTGGAATATACTATATTTAGAGGATAAAAAAGAAAAAAGAAAAAAAGAAGACATAACAAATTTGTCAGCACATGAGAAGACCCAAAAGTTGCTCAATCAATGGGGTCCCCATGCATTGCAGAAACACCATAAATCACAGAGATTAAGAACCCCATAGCCAAAATGTTTATAACTTAAACAGATACTCAGTCAACAAATTTTTTTTTCTTTGGGAGGGGGGGGGGGGGTGGTTATATATGTTCAGATGAGGATATAAAAGTCTGGAAAGCATCATTTATAGTTGTTAGAATGTATAAATGTAATGTTTACCCAAAGATTTTGGGAGGATGAGTAAACATCTCACTTTCACTATTTAAATTTATAGCTTATTTCTTTTTGTTGCTGAATTGCATAAACTAATAGAAGGTATGATGCAGCAAGTCTATGGGTAGATAGCCTGAGCCAAATGGATCAGGTGTTAGAGCTCAATTCGTCGATTGAGACCCTGTTTACTATTCATAAAATAGCTCAGCAGAGCAATACATCAAAATGGCAAAAGTGTTTCTTTTTCACGCCCTTCCTTCGGTACTTATAGGCTCCTAATTAACCAAAAGTAAAATAAAAATATTTTCTGCTGCAAGCAACGGCCACAAAGCCAGCTCAGCACTAAAAGACAAAGTTCCAGCAAAATAACAAAATAAAGAAATGACTCAGCTTAATATAATAAGTGAGCAACATTAGTTATTTAAAGGAGATTAAGAAATGCCAGTTATGCTCCTGCATCAAGGTATGATCAGATGCTGACCGTCATAATGGCAGAGTGGTAAGGACACTATCACAGGTTGTGTATGTGTTTTCACCAGCATTCTGTAGATACATTAAGCAAATCAAATGCATATTGTTCATGAATCTTTAGTATCAAAATTCAACTTAACAAGTGATACTTAATATAAAACCGAAATATTCTTTCACATATTTGTACTATTTTATTTTTCTTATTCAAGAAAGAAAGAAGGGTGAACAAACCTGCTATAAATAGTGGAGAAAAACTGCCGTAATCTTAAGGACATTGGAGATTCAATGTTACCAAATTCCTGAACATTAAAAGCTTCAGAAAGCATATAGAATCCAATTTCTAAGACTAAAAGAATAGGTAGAGATACATGGAACAAACAGTAGAACTAAACCAATTCATAGAAAGTGTCTAAGAAAGATTATTAAACTGCCAATTAAAAAACACCTTACCAAAAATGTTGCTGACCTCCCAGATGGACAAGCATATTTACTCCAACCAAACTTGCAATAACCAGAGCCACCTTGCCAATACCGATGAAGAAAATGAGAACACATACCATGTGTGAATAACAGAAGCAAGAATGAAGGCCTAGAAGACTTAAATGATTGGTAAAATTTGAATGCTCTGATAGACCAATACATTTCTTTCCTGGTAGGCAACACTCTTTCCTACTGTTTGATAACAGTACAGGATAAAAGAAGGGGGAAGAAGATGCATAGTTGGGAGATTTTGAAGTATTTACCATCAATGATAACGGAACCTGGAACTTGCATGCGCTGACTGTAAATATGCATGAAAGACAACTGGGGCAGTTGATCTGAGAGCGGTCTACAATCACATCAAATGGATAAGTTAAGAAACTTTGCAATTTTAGTAGCAACTTTTTCATTCATGAGCAAATAGGTTACCTTTGAAGGGATTCCCCACAATCATTGTCACCGATTTTCTCAAGAAAAATACCATTTTATGTTAGGGAACAATTCAAACTAGTATTAAAAATAGTTTAGAAGCTTGGAATCTACCGTTAGATACCAAAGAAAAATCTGGAACTTTCAAGCTCCATACAAAATAATACAGAAACTTCGTAAAGTCAAATTATAATCTTAGTGTTTAATTTGGCAAAAAAGCTGCAGGACTTAACTGAAGAGGGTAACCAAATAGCAAATTAGTTTCAGCGAAGAGAATAGAGTCCCAAGAATGATCCTGCTGATTCTGGAGGAAGTAAACCCAAATTCGATCATTGGAAACTAACGACTTCCAGGCCTTGGATATCGTATTGGCCTTCGCTGCTTCCTTTGGTCCCAGTAATCTCACAATTTGCACCAATATATCCTAAAAAATTGTCCCAATTTGAAAACGTACCGCAATCGATGCGCGATGATGATAGCAAGAAGACGACTTTTGACATCGATTGATTTATAAAATATTGAAGAACAATACTACAATGTAAATATATAAGATATTGATATATAAAATCTAACAACCTTAATAAATGTAAAAGGAAATAAAACACAAATATTATTAATTTATGATACCCGATAAATAGATCAAGAATTTAAAAAAAACTTCCCCTTTCGAAGACAGATTTTGAATAAAAATAGATTTTTTTGAGTTTAAATCAAAATCTTATAAATTTTGTTATATGACATAATACTGCAAAAGGTTTTATAGCATGTAACCAATGTAATCTCATATTTATAAAATCACAAGTTTATTTTAAAAAATAATAATTTATGATAACATTTTATAAAATAAAAAAAAATTAAAAAAAAAAAGTAGAGATAAATTTAAATAGAAGAAATAATAATTATATAATTCATATGTTTACAAAAAACCTACTAAACACATTAAAAAAAGGGTTTATATATAAAATATAATTTTAAAAATAAAATAATAGGTATTAAATGTTAATTAAATACAAATTTATTTTCACAATAGAGATAAGTCTTATTTTAAAATAAATTTAAAAATAAGATAAATATAAATAATATTAAAATTTACATTTAAATTATAACAAATTTTTTTTTATTTTATATTCAAAAGATTTTAAAATGTTTCTTCTAAATATTGTTTCAAAATAAAAAATAAAAGAAAAATTATGTTTTTCTTAATTAATGAGTACTGTTTTGACAGGTTTAATTTAGTCCGCGTTTTACTTTATCAAATTACTATTGTATATTATAAAATATGCAAATTTACAAATAATAAATTTTGGATTTTATTTAACAATTAATTTTAATTATAAATAAATATAAATTTTAATTTTAACACAAATAAATAATTATACTTTTAATAAAGTTAAAAATTTTATTTTAATAATTGACTAAAAAATTCTCTTATTAATATAGTATATTTCTTTTAAGTCTCTTATTCAATCCCGTGAATCAAGACTTTGATCAAAAATTTCCGAATCAAGTCCCCTTGAATAATACCCAATACAAACATTTGCCAAAAAAAAGGTACCTTATTAAGTAAGATTCTAGCCTCCAGTTTTCAGAGTCACTGGTTAAAGAACTTAAAAAAACTTAAGGAGTTAAAATATGACCTCCCCTTAAAGAAAAAGGGGTTAAATTCCAGACTTGAAATCACTTTTTTGCAAATTTATTCTTATCTCATAAATCAAAATATTTTTATTTTTAGAAAAAATATATTTTTTCCCAATTTTTTTTTTGCAAATCTACTTTTTTAAAATTACTTTATCATAAAAGTCAAAACAATTTTTTAAATTTTTGTTTTTAATTAAATGACCAATTAAAATTCCTTTTAATAAAGTCATGTGAGTTTACATTCCAAAAAAAATGCCATTAATGTTAGTAAAGAATAAATTAAATTCAGTTGTACTTTTTCAAAAGTTAGGAGAAATATATTAGTACAAATTAAAAGAAAAGAACTAAGTGTAATTTTTAAAAAATAGAGAACTTGTAAAGTACCAATTAATCTCGCCTAAATCAAATCAACTCTTTTATTTTTAGTTTAATAGAATTTTAAAAATTTTAATCAATTAAATTTTTATCAAATTATCTTTTGATTATTTGATTCAATTCTATATCAATCATTAATATCAATTGTATTGAGTTTAAGTTTTATTATTAATTTATATGCATTTTCATAACTAAAACAAGTAAAAACATGTGATAATTGTAATTTTCTTATTTTAATTGATTTTTTTACTTGTTAAATTTTAGTATGTATATTCATCAAAATAATAACGAAAAATTATTTTAAGGAGGTACTAACATTAAATATAAAATATAACTCTTTTTTTAGTCAATTATTATATAGTATTTTTATTCATTAAAATATTAAAAAAAAAAATGAAATCAAATATAACACATACATCACATGTGCATTTAACTAGTCTAATTATATATTTATCTGTCTTTGTGTTTTTTATTATAATCTCTGTTTTTTTTTTTTTTTTTTATATATATATATTGAAAAAATGAATGTGCTGTAATTAAATTTTAAATAAATTTAGCAAAATAATTTTCAAAATTATTAGGAAAATGTATAAAATATAGTCCAAAAGTTATTCAAATATGAAAGTTCACGCATATCATCCCCTAGTTTATTGTAAAGGTAGTGTTTCACCTTTGAAGTTGTGCATTTGTCTTGTTTGAACATTCTTCATAATTAAATCTCACTAATAATGACGACTTTATAGAAATCTCCTTCAAAAACTTCTTTGGCTTTAAAAAATGTAACTTTCATCTGTTAAAAATACCAAAACTGTCGTACCAAAGTAATTTAAAAAAGTGAATTTCACTTTATCCTTTTAAATTTAATATATGGATAGTGCTAATATATATGCATTAGTTATTAATTAAATATAAAATTAAAAATAAAAAAAAAAATTAATTGTAATTTTTTTTTTAAAAAAACTAATTAAATTATATATATATATACTAAATTATAATAAAAATCATATTTGATAATAATTGATCTATACGGTTCTCTATTACTCCTATTATATATTTAATAGTTTGACATGTCATGATAAAATTTTTAGAAATAATGTACTAATATTTTTATCATGACATACATCAAGCTAATAAGAGAGTTAATAAGAAATTGTTATTGGCATTCCTCAAGTTTTTAATTTACATAACCGATATTTGCCAATTGTGATTATCAGTTTAGCAAAAAAAAAAAAAAAAAAATGGAAGAATGGAACTTACCTTATGTAGGTAACTCAGATGATAGAATGGTGACTGTAATATAGTTTTGTTGGACAACAGAATTCGAGTTTGTAGTTTAGAATCCGCATTCCAATGTCAATCCTAACACGGTCACTTGGAGTGGTGTGGGTGTGTGGTAAAATCTCTATTCCTTAATCATTCGACGAGATTTATTTTGACAAAAAAAAAAAATCTAACTTGACCGTATTAGGCCAAATATTTCCTAATATTTTAATTGAAATTTTGTAGAATAAAAGTATTGATTTTTGATGATCTATGATATGCAAATATTTCTCAATACACGAAATATTGAATCATGTCAAAATTTTCTAATATTTCGTAAGTTATATTATATATTTTTTTTAAAAATTTTAATGAAAATTTTGATAAATATAAATTGAAAATATGTGCATTGTTCGTAAATATTATACTTATTTTAATTTTTCTTTTTAATTAATTTTTATATCTTATTTAAAATAAATACAAAATTAATTTTCTCATACTTTTAAATTAATCATAAAAGTAAATAATATTTAAAGTTTTTATTGGATATGATTATCCTTATTTGATTAGAGTCCTTAATTAATGTGATTTTTATTCCATATGTTATATTTAGAGTCCTTATTAAATGTGACAATCATCATATAATTATAATTCTTATTAGATGTGATTATTATTACATAATATTTAGTTCTTATTTAAATATGAAGCAGATATGGCAGCTAATGACATTAATTTAAAATATAAGAATAATTTGTTCAAAATAATATTAAGCGTGATTCAGACTCTTATATAAATATATATATATATATATATATTCCTCATTTAAATATGATAGCAGATATAGCAACTAATAACATTAATTTAAAATATATAATAATTTTATTTAAAATAATAGTAAGCATAATTCTAAAAGTAAGCGTGATTCATACTCTTATATATATATATAATATATATATATTATATATATATATATGTTCCATTTGTCATTTTTGACAATTTTATTTTCAATTTTTCTTTAATTAAAAATTATCATTATTATTTATTTTAATTATTTAATCATAATTATTGCATTATTTTATTATAAAAAATAAGATAATAAGAGTTTTTATTTATTGTTTAACCTAAATGCATATTTAAAAACATGATTTTATACCTAATTTTTTTAATTACAAAATTATTATTATTATTATTATTAATTTTATTTATTTAAGATAATATTACATTATCTTATAATAAAAATAAAATTATAAAATTTTTATTTATTTTTAGTCTTTATTAGAAGGGGTAGATAACTTAAAATATATATTTAAAAATATATATATTATTTATTTATATTTATTACTCTATGATGCAAAGCATAAATAATTACAAGAGGAAAATGAACAGACGCAAAACAAAAGAAAAATGAATCAGAAAATATTATCAGTCTCATTAAGCATAAGTTACTCTAATCAACTTGAGGTTGATTCAAATTGATTATATCTGTAATATAAGTGCATATATAAAAGAGAAAAAGTGTTATCTAAGTTCTTCGAATTAATTTATTTGTATTATTTGATCTTTTAAATATAAATAATGTCATTTGATTTTTTATTTAAAAAAAAATAATTAAGGTCAAAAAAACATAATTTTAATAAATTCTTAATTAAAATATTATTTTTTAAAAGGCCAATAAATAATAGATTAAATGACAATGCTTATAATTTAAGGAACTAAATAACATAAATAATATAATTTAAAAGATCTCTATGTCCTACTTAAAATATTATTAGAATATTTTTCATTGATTTAAGAATATTTATAATTAAATTATTTATGTAATTAAACTTTTTTTTTCCAAATATTATTTAAATATATCTTTTAATCTAATTTATTTCATTAGTTTGTAAATATTATTGAAATATATTTTTTTTGCTAACAATTTTGTCATTAAAATTTTCTTTAATTATAAAATTGTCATTACTGAATTAATTTAATGATATGATTAAATTATGTTATTATAAAGATAAGATCATAAGACTTTTATATAAATTAATTAAAAATACGTGTATTCTATGTGAATTATTTTACTTATTTCAATTTTTCTTTTTGATTAATTTTTACACCATATTTAAAATAAATATAAAATAAAAATTTTCATATGTTTAAATTAATTATGAAAGTAAAATAATATTTAGAGTAATTATTAAATGTGATAATATTTATTTGATTAGACTCCTAATTTAAGACGATTCTTATTCTATTATTATATTTAGAATTTTTATTAAATGTGGTAAACATTATATAGTTAGAGTTCTTATTAAATATAATCATTATTAGCTAATATATAGAGTCCTTAAATCTTTTACTAATAGCATTAATTAAAAATATAAGAATAATTTTATCTAAAATAATATTAAGCATGATTTAAATTTTTATATATCATATAAATTATAAAAAATATTCAATTAAAAAGATATTAGCTATTATTATTCAATTAAAAATATTCAATTAAAAAGTTATTATTATTATTATTATTATTATTATTATTTATTTAATAATAATACTTACATTATCTTATAATTTTTTTTTATTATAAGAGTTTATCCTTTAAAGGCTATTTTTTTTTATAATATTTTTTAAAGTTTTAGCTTCTTTCAATAAAATTTGATGCACACAATTTTTTTTTTTTAATAATTATGTATTTGTTAAATTTATCTACATTACATGTTAAAAAGTTTATATATATATATATATATATATATATATATATATATATATATATATATATTGTTTTTAATGTCACAATAAAATAAAAAATAAAATAAAACTTAAAAATAAAATATAATACATGGTAAATACGTTTATTTTATTTCTGTGTATATATATATATTACAAAATATTAATATGAAATTTTAATTTAATTAAATCAAAGATATCTAACATATTATTTAATTTTCTTCAAATTTTTAATATTTATCTTAATAGTAATTATTAATTTATTATACATTTATACGTATATAATTAATAAAATTTTCTCATTTACCTTTTTATCTATTTTATATATTGATATATGTAATTTTTATTTTTAAAATAATTCTATATTATTATTTGTTAATTTATTTAATTTTATATAATTTATATAAATAACATGATTAAAATTTTTATTTTATCTTCACGAAAAAATGACTTTAATTATATTTGAATCATAAATATAATAATTAAATAAAAAATAAATTTAATTAATCAAAATTTTTAAAAATATATATAATTTTTTTAAAAATATTTATCGATATTAATACTATTTTCAGTGTGTTTTTCGTAGAATTAAAGTATCGTGAACAGATATTTTCGTCAATCCATAAAATAATAGCATACAATAGGCTCCTTGTTGGATCGGCACAGTTTTCTTCGTCAGTAAGAAACACACCAAAATTCTATCATCAAAAGCCTCTCCTCTTTCTTCTCTTCTTTCTTCTTTACTACTTTTCTCATCGAGTCCAATTCCACTTAACGAAATAGAAATCAGTTAAAAGCTCAAAATCTGAACTCCAATGGCCGGTCAGTTCTCCGTATCATAGGCGGCCACCGTAAATATCATGCTCGCCATCTTCGAGAAGAAGACTACCCAAGTTGATCTCTACCGTCCACTTCGCAACTACATCGCTTACAGCTACTCCGAACGCGAAGCTCAAAACCTCGAAGACGATATCCATACCCTAAACCAGCTTCGCTCCGATATCGAACGCCTATCGGACCCGTCTCAGACCACCCGCCGGGACTTTCTTCAAAATTACTTCAAAGCCCTTTGTCTCGTTGAGACTCGATTTCCAATCTCACCTGATGAAGACCACATCAATTCAATCACTTTCATTTGGCACGATGCTTTCAAGAACAAGCAAAAGGCATCTCAGCTGAACATTCATTTGGAAAAAGCTGCCGTTTTGTTCAATTTGGGTGCTGTTTATAGTCAGATTGGATTGTCGTATGATCGTGGGAATGTGGAAGGCAGAGGTCAGGCTTCGAGGGCGTTTATGACAGCGGCTGGGGCTTTTGCGTTTTTGAGAGACAATGCGGCAACGAAGGCGTCTATTGGGAGCTCGACAACGGTGGATTTGTCGGTGGAGTGTGCCGGGATGTTGGAGAGGTTGATGCTGGCTCAGGCTCAGGAGTGTGTTTTTGAAAACGCCATTGCCAAAGGGAATACTCCTACTGTTTGTGCTAAGATCTCTAGACAGGTGATGGTTATTTGAAAGTGTGTTTCACTTGAGTGAAGGTCCAAGGAGTGTGTTTGACTGTTTTATCTGTAATGTTAGAATTGAATTTTAGCTTTCCATGAGAGGTGATTGGAATAGGTTCAGCTTTTAGTTTGTCTTATTTGTCTATTGAGATTGAGGTATATAAGTATTTGCCCAAGTAAATGTAGTGCTAAGTAGTTTGTACCACATAGTTGCTTTTGTATGTATTGAAGTTTGTTTGTTTTTGTTTACAATGTTAAAAATGTTATATTTGGACTAATAGGAAATGTTACTTTTGGTAAGTTTAACTCTTTTATATCCATCTGTATTCTGGATAGTGTGATTTTATGGAAAACGGTGGTAATTGCTTGCTACATATAGGATATATTTGAACGTATTCGCCTTAATTTTGATATTGGTTTCATATTACGTTCAGAGTATTTCATTCACCAATTTATTATGGGTATTGGTTATTTAGTTGCTTTTGGACGAAGTTATGTTTGGCTTTTATAAGTTGTGTATCTATATTCTTGACAGTTTTAGCTATTGCTGCACTTGTCTTAGCAAGTTTTATGTGGGTGCTATTGCAGGTAGGACTGTATTATGAGGAGGCTTTAACGGCACTAAATGCGGCACCTTTGAACCAGCATTTTGAAAAGGCCTGGATATCTCACGTGCAGCTGAAGGCAGCACTTTTCTGTGCAGAAGCTTGCTATAGGTATAGTTTGGTGTTGCATGAGAAAGAGGAAATTGCCGAGGAAATTGCAAGGTTGAAGATTGGAATCAGTGCTTTATCCGAGGTTAAGAAATCCTCTAGAGGTGCTGCACAGCAGCTTCTGGATGCAATTAGCAAGTTAGAGGTCAATCTCAATCGCAACCTGGATAGGGCTGTGAACAAGAATGACAGAGTTTACCTCATGAGGGTTCCTTCCCCAAGTTCCCTACCGCCCCTTGAATCTATTTCTCTGGTAAAGCCAATGCCAATGAATGAGTTGTTAGATGCAAGCAAGGAAAAGACGTTTGCAAGTCTTGTTCCAGATAGCAGTGCTAAGGCTCTTTCTAGGTATACTGAAATGGTCGATGATGTTATCAGAACACAGACTGAAAAATTACAAGAAGCCAGTGAGCTAACCTGAGTAAGGCTCAAGGAGATGGACCTACCAGAATCCATCCTTGAAGGGAATTCTACTCTTCCAGCAGATATAAAAGAAGATGTGGAGGCTGTGCAGATTTGTGGAGGTCCCGCGGGTTTGGAAGCTGAATTACAACAGCTTAGGGATTTGAAAAGGGTGAACCATGAAATGCTGGTTGAGATTGAGGAACTCATGCTGAAAGAGGCAAGTGAAGATGGACAATTTAGGAGTCAATTTGGATCAAGGTGGACTCGGTCTCAGTCCAGCACCGTTACAAAGAACTTTCAGGACAGGTTGAATAGATTTGCAGCTAATTTGAAACAAGCTGCTGATAGTGATGCTCAAATTGAGTGTTCTGCGAGGGAACATTCAGCTCTTATGTCAATCCTTGATCGCCGTCCGGTATCTTTTTGTACTCTTTATTTGTGCTATATGCCTATATCAATATTGTTGTGCTCGGATTATGAATTGTATGTATGTTAATTCGTCCGTCTTCTGACTTGATATCTTGAATTTTGTGAACAGATTTTGGTAAACTTGCTCTACAAGTTGGAAGCACTTATTCAATATTTGCTTTCTACTTCAATTTTTTACCTTTGATTTCTCTGGTCTCTGGCTTATTCATGCTACTTCTGAAATCTTTCCTACGCTGTCCACCTTTCTTGTCTTTTTATATCTGTACCTTTATATTCTTGGTAATGGAAAATAACAAATATCTTCCAATTGATTAGTTTGGTATGCTTTTATATGGGGTTTTTATGCTCTCTTTTTGTTGCATGAAAATTTTACAGTAATGATTTATATGTTTCTTTTTATGGAACCTGGAGTTGGAGATGTGTTTATTCATTTCCTCTGACAGATTTCAATAATTGTCTTATCTAGTGGTTCTCTGTATTCTCCTATAATTTTGTCTTTTTGCTATTTCCAGATCGAGTCTGCCCTCCCAACTCTGGCAAGGCCATTAATGTCGTTGGATGCTAATGAGGACGCGGTTGTTGGGGCCCTGAAGCAGAGCTTGGTGAATTTCTTTTCTGGTTTATTTTCCAGGTTACTGAACTTGTCAATGTTGTGTGAACCTGTAGGGGTTTGTTTTGTCTTTTCTATTTGACACATACACAGACACATACACCCCTACCTTTATCTAATAGCTTAGTGGTTGATTGAATGGTATACATTGTGTGATTCGGACACATATACAATCGTTGTATTATGAAGTAGTTTATATTTGCTTTTAGCTCTTAGTTACGCTGCTTTGGATCTCTGTGATTGTTGGGACATTCTGGATGTGTTTATACTTTTAATAATTTTATAACTTAAGCTGGATATGTGGTAAAACATTTGAGCATAAATGTCTTTCTGCATTTGCTGATGGGTGCTGGTTTGAGGAAAAATTGAAGTTTGTATATGTTTGTCCTGTTTTTAGTTTTAACATCTTTCTCAGACTATTGAAGAAATTTTAGGAGGTTTCATTGTCTTCTAGAATAAACATAGTTATAATACATTTTCGACATGATACTATAAGCAGTGTGTTTGATCCAGCAACATGCCAAGTTTAGTACATGTTATATAATCAAAGATATAATTGAGCCAACGATACCAAGTGCCATTGTTGTTCTGTAAAATTAAAACAAACAGCCCAAAATCAAGGTGTGGGCCTCATTTATTGGTTTCTACTATAAGAGTTAAATTCATCCCCTTTTTTTTTTTACTCTCTGTACTTTATAATGTGTGGAATTATGCAGAGGCAATTGGAGACACTTGGTACTGAACGAGCAAGTCTTGAAGACATGCTTAAAGAGATGAAAAGGAAGGTATGCTTTATTATATGAAATCTATACTATATGTATAAGTTTGATGCAAGACTCGACTTTTTTTTCTTACCTAAAATGTCTCCATATTTTAAAGTAACGACTACTCTTACCCTTGGGGTTTATGTAGGACTTTTTTTCAAGAAAATAAATATGGATATATACCAACTATAAGAAACTTTTTGATTATAAGTGTCACAAAAATTAGGATAAGTAATCAACCCTTTATTATGTTTTATTTTCGAAAAAATTTTGCAAGCAATTTTTTTTTGGGTGAAGAGCCAAAATAGTCACTTTGTTTATACAATAGGTGTCATTTAGTTCTCTAGCTTATAAAATGTGTCTTTAAATCCATTTGTTTATGAAAGTGTTTTGAAGTCTCTTTACTTGTAGAAAAGGTATCAGGCAAGAAAAAAATTAATTTTTTATCTAATTTTCTTTTAAATCTAACGGAATAGTACATGTATCATATGCATGTTTATATTTTTCGATAGATATATATCAAATTAAATAATTTTTAATTAAAAAATTACTCTAATTTTTTACATTTTCTTTATATTAAACTTAAATAAAATTTTCATTATCTAATTTGTGATTTTAAATATTAAATAATGAAAATTCTATTTAAATTTTATTGAATTCGATCAAACTTAAATAAAATTTTTATTATCTAAGTTGTGACTTTAAATATTAGATAATGAAAATTTTATTTAAGTTTTTTTTTTTAAATTAAAAAAATTGAGTAATTTTTTAATTAAATATTTTTTTTACGTATATATATATATATATGTATATATACATATATATATATATGTATATATACATATATATATATATATATGTACATACATACATCTACTATTCCTTTAGATTTAAAGGAAAATTGGATGGAAAATTAATTTTGTTCTTGCTTGATACATTTTTTACAAGTAGGAGATTTAAAAACACATTTTTCAAAACTAAAGAGATTTAAAGACACTTTTTATAACTTAGAGGACTAAATGGCACCTTTTATAAAAATAAAAGGACCTTTGTGACACTTTTTCCATTTTTTTTATTTCTTATTCCTATGCTCTAAAAATTGTTTAATATCAAGTGTTGGGCAGTCATGTAAGACCATCTCCCAACAACTCCGATAACTTAAGCTTCTCAGACCAAGAGAAAGTTCTGTGAATAGAAAAGAACAACTACATTAGAAATTTTGTAATTTTTTAATGAGAATTCTTTCTAATTATAGGTTTCTTTCTTATAGATTACTTAGTTGTACATACATGGCTCCATTTATGAGGGTTTTTTTCCCCACTTGTTTAATTCTCTTAACTTATCAATACTATTATAATAAAATTTAGTGGTAGTGTTAGATGATATTTCTTTTAAAAAAAAAAATATTTCACACGTATAGATACTAGTTGCTTTTAATTTGCTCAATTCCCCTTACTATTTTAAGTATGCTCAATTTTCATTTCTAGCATTTTGCTCTCTTCATTTTTTCCCCCCTTTCTTACAAAGTTCTCTTTACTGGCTTTTCTGGGAGCCAACACTGACTCAGTTGCTTAGACTTCTTTAATGGCATGTGTTTCTGTTAAACCAATCATGACTTCTCAATAAAGGCTACTATTTTTTTTGATAAAGGGGATTTTGCTACGCCCCAATGAAGGCTACTTCTTGATCCTATTATATATATTTTGTTGAGCTCTGTCGATTGTACACCATTTGATATCAACATTATACTGTTCAGTGATATCCACCCTTCTTGAACTTTAAAAAACTGAACACAGTTCTGTAATTAAAATATGTTCTGTATAAATATGATAGATGCTCCTTTCCTAAAGCTTTTTGAAAGATGAATTTTATAGGGCTTTGCCCAATTCGTCATCCAAAAGTATTATCAGTAATAGTGCTCTGGTAGTTTGGTCAAGCTGCACTTATGATTAGAAGAATTCACTTTTTTCAAAGTTGTTATGGCACAACTAATGGTTATATAAGGTATGAACTTGAATAAAAACACAATCGACTCCCCTGATATATATTCCCTTTCTTTTGCTCTTTTGATGGCAACTTATCTTGGATTCTTGCTTCTATTGATTTGTCAAATTAATTGATTATTGTCTTTGTTTCTTCTTGAATATTATTGTTTTTTTGACCAATGAAATGAAGAATAATAATTCACAATGCAATCTTGTTTCCTTTTTTTTATTTAATTTTAATCTTTTTGTTATTACCTTAATTTGGGATGCTGCTTTGCTGAATCCAAGATTAGATATGCTTTCATGGGCTTATGTTTTCTACTTGGCTTCAGGATGATATCTTACCAAAGTTGATGACAATAATTGGGTCTTATGAGGACCTGTTTAGGAAGGAAATCTCAAAATATGATCATATATGTAACGATATTGCTCAAAATATTGAGGCACAGGAGCATTTGCTAATGCAAATACAGGTCTATATTTTTTTCCCTTTCAATTATGGGTTACGATCAACTGTCCATTACGGCCTTTTTTTATAAATAACTTTTGGCTATTATCCATATGGGGGTTACTAATTCTTCTTTCCTGCCAGCAATGCATATCTTTTTGATGCATAACGTTTAGTTGACACTTATTGGTTGTCGTCATTCCCCTCCCCCTTAATTATGACTTGATTTACAAAGGATAACATGAAAATGGTAAAGGAGCTGTCCTTTTTGTACACTGGTTTATATTCATTCTCAATGTGCTATCATTTACTGTAGACCTTGCCTCTTTCTGTTATCTGTAATTCTGACATTTCTTAATCAGAAAAACTGATAAAGGGTGCAAAGTTTTCGTTGGTGTATGGATGCAAGTGTGACCAACATACAAAGCCAGCACAAACAACATAAAGAAACTTCTTAAGTTATATTATTTTCCTTCTAAATGAATGGTTTGTTTAATATGGAAGGCAACCTTTGGGTCTCCTGAACGGATCACCTTTTGATGTGCTCTATCATGCATAAGTTATCAATAGTCAAATACATTTTTTCCATGAAAAAACATTTGTATTTTCTAGATTTTCATGTTTCCATATTATTTAAACCATGAAACTGCAAATGAAATAGAATTCCGTCTATAAATTGTTTGTTTTTTATTGTTATAGGCCCAAAATGATGAATTTTCTGTCATCTTTAATCTTGAAGATTACAAGGGTACGCTCTTTTTAGTTGTGATTTTTCTATTGTTGCTCCATTAGCTTGTTTCATTTCTCAATGGTTGGCATGCATACAAGTCATTGTGTTATAACTGCAATGAGTATACACGCCATGCTTGTTTTCTTTGTTACATGGATTCTTCATTTTTTATATCTAAACCTATTTGGCTATCTTTAATTGCATCTGAGGTCAGTTTACATTCTTTTTGTATTTATTTTCTTTAGAAATTTTTTCTTATTTTAGAGAATGACTTGATTTTGTCGTACTTCTACTTACTTCCACGAGAAATCTGGACAACTTGGAAAGTTTTTCTTATATTTTTTTCAAAGAATATTACAATTTATGTGTTCAAGAATTCCTCTTTGTATGTTAAATTAACGTCTAAATGCTTGATGCTATGATCTAATTTTTTTTTTAAAGTAATTCTATATACCACTATTGGTGAAGCAAAACCACTTAGGTGAATAGACTTTTGGTCATTGGTTAGATTGAATTCAAATACAAAGGACTGTTAGATTTGTGACACTTAAGTGGTATTGACTATTGAGGTGTAGTGGTTTCAAAAGAGTTTTTGGATTTTGTTGAGATTGTTTAAATATTTGCCCGAAGCCTGCTTATATGTGACAGAATTAAATTTTATTGCTTGTGCATTTTCATTTTAGATTTATTTTCAATGGCATTGTCCAAGATTTTATATGATTTTTCTTATCTCAATTTGTTCCAGCTTCTCATGAGAAATGCTATAAGCAAATTCAAGCTGCCGTAGTGAAGTTCCAAGAAATTAAGGATAACATCAATGAGGGATTAAATTTCTATGTTACTCTTCAGGTAATTACTAACTATTATGTTTAGTTTACATGCTTAAATTTATGAGAGAAATATTAGGCAGGTCCACTAGTTATTGCAATTAAAGTACTTAGGTCAAATTTTTTTTTTTTTTTTTTTGTGATACTTTAATTTACCAGTTTTGAAAAAGTGATAATTTAGTCGAAATGGTTAATTTTTATAGTTTTTAAAAAAATATTATTTTTATTTTTTAATTGCATTTGAAAAAGAAAGTTTTATAACATGAATAATTGTTAAAGCGATTTTTAAAAATAAAAATTTTTAAAAAAGAAAAAATGAAAAAAAACCCATAAAAATCGACTATTTAGATATGTGTTATTATTTTTTTAAAACTAGTGGATTAAACTGCCACAAAAAAAAGCTGTTGGATCTAAGAGATCAATTTTGAATTAAGTAGGGGACTTGCCCAATTGTCTGCCCTAAATTTATTTAATCATAATTCTCAAAAATATTTTATTTCATTTAATTAACTCTGGAATAATGTGTGACATGATTTGGTTGCATCTGACTTCCAAAATTTTTAATTGAGAAATATTAAATGCATACAAATTTGCAATGTCTTAAAAAATTGAATCTTTTTTTATTTTTGAAGTTATAGGATCACATGTGACATCTGATGGTAGTTTAAATATGTGTAAATTTGGTTGTCCTTTACATTTATCATTTTCAATTTATTAAGGATCATTTAAACTCGTAAATATATTATTTCAACAGGATGCAATTACGAACATAAAGCAGCAATGCAGTGACTTTGTGATGACGAGAAACATCCAGTGTCGGGAAATGATTGAAGATGTGCAAAAACAAATTTCTGGTCTGAGTTTTAATAACAAGAATCAAAGTGTATACAACAGTGGCTATCCCTCAGCTGTCCATCAAACTCAGAGTTCAAGTTCACCTCCACAGACTGATCCTCGTCCCCAAACCCCTTATTACCAGCCCCATGGGTAGCCAGCAGCTGGTGGGTATGCTCATCACCGTCCCTCCTATAGCTCATCACAGCAGCCACCAGCACCTTACCATATGCCAGCTCTCTCTGGTGCTCCTTACTTACCTCCACAGACGCAATAGCAGCCACCTGCGAGCCCCGAATACGGGCAACTTGCTTATCCAGGGTGGAGGGGTCCATATTACAATTCCCATGTACAACAATCTAGTTCTGTACCTCTGCCTCCATATACTGTTCCAGCTCCATACCCACCTCCTCACCAAAGTGGGTACTACAGACAACAATAGTCATAACAATACTCTAGAAACAAGAATTGTTTGGGACCGTAAAGTTTATTCATTGGTTGCATTTCTGGTTATTCAGTTATTTGTATATGCCATAACCAGTTATTTGTATATACCTTTGGCATGTGAAGTACATAGCTTTTGGAGGATATGAAGCCTCAAAAGAGCACATTTATAATATATATATAATAATATATATTGTATATAATTAAATTGACTCTACTGCTAGTACTTAGCATGCTTTGTATATTCTATATACAATTGATTTTTTAGGACTAATTTGATCATATATAGCTTGTACATGCTTTCTATATATGTATGATGATATTAAGAATATTCAAGCACAAGATACGAGAATCAATTCAAATGTATGATGTGCTTTGGTATTGAACTGATTTGTGTAAGCATCTTGCTAAGTTTTTAAGATAAAATAAGGAGTAAACATTCATTTAATTACAAATGTTACATGAAAGTTCTCGATTTACAATATATATTTTTTTTTCGAATTTACTACTATTATTTTTATTATTAAAATATTTTTTAATAAACTATTTTGGCCAAAAATTGATCAATTTAATCAAAATATTTAAATTATTTGAGTAACATGTCAAGTTGTAAGGGTGTGGTGTAAAAAGATAATAAAGTTATAAATTTATTTTTATCCGTGATGTATATGACTTATATTTTGATAAAATTTATAATTTTTTTTTTATTAAAGTAGTTAATTAAAAGACATTTTATCAATAAAAATAGCCAACTGAAATATAAAAAACTAATTGAAAGTTTTTCATAGAAAATAAGCAGCAAAATGAAAATTTATCCAAAAATACACCAAGGTCATTAATTACCTGTCCTTTTTCTTTATTCAAATCTTAAGTTGGGCAAATGTTCATTTAGTATTAATTCTATAAGAAATTTTTTAATTTACTACTTTAATATTATTTGTTTTAATTAAATACTTGAAATATTTTTTAATCAATTATTCAGTCGCACACGTAAAGTTATAGCTTGATTATCTTATTCGAAATATGTCCTTATAACTTCACATGATTTATATATTTTAATTAATTTATATATTTTGATTAAATTGGCAAATTGGGCTAAAGTAGTTAACTAAAACACATTTAAATAATAAAACTAATCAATTAAAAAAAATATAAAAAAGTAATAAATTGAAATTTTTTATACACATAATAGCTAAATCAACGTTTTGCTCTTAAGTTTCTTGAACTTCATTAACCTGTGTGCATGGATTAAAAAATCTCTATATATTGCGATGCCTCTACCTAATATATAAATAGCAGGAAATATTTTTTTAATACAAAAATATGACAATCCACGATATTACAAAGAAATGTTATATAGATATATCTAACACTACTTTAACGTGTATAACATTTGAAAATTTACGACTTCATTATATATATCTTCATAATAATACATTGGTTTGTGATTCAACTTTGAAAAAAAAATGAAGCAAATTTTATACAAGAGTTTGTGGCAAACATATCAAAGAAAGTGATAATTTCATCATTTAGATTCCAAAAGACTTATTTGGAATTGATTCACGCCTTAAGAAATTAAGTTCACTTGTTGGTATTGGTTTGAGTGGTGTGCTTATAATACGGATTTTTATAATAAATGGAGACCTCAATTTGAAGGTAACTCTTTTCTTTCAAATGTTGGAGGATTTACCAACAAATATGGTTCACACGTATAACAAATCTACAAAAGCAAACCCTTGAGGATATTTTAAAGGACCAAGTGAATATAGGAAATGTTTATGATGGTGAAGACATAATAAAATGTTCATGTTGTAATTGATGATGCCCAAGACATTGATCAAATAAAAAACCTAGGCAATCAAGTTGGTCAAGGAAGTTATTGGCGTGATTGTGGCATGCATGGGAGGTCTTTTATTATAATGTTAAAATAAAATTCATAGCATCCACATAAATGAGCAGGGGCAGAGCCAGAAAAAATTTTGCTGGGGGGCTAATTTTTTTTTTTTTTTTTTTATATACAAAATAAAAAATTAGTAAGAGTTATAATAAATTATACTCAATTCAACACTAAATTTTTTCATGTCATATTATAATAAAGACATAGAGTTAACACATTATAATTAACTTATAACGAAAATTAAACAAAAATATAACAAGTTAATAAATATTAGTATCATTCATGAATAAAATAAATTTATTAACTAAAAAATTTAAGCAAATAAAAAGCTCAATCAAATACATTAAGATTTATAGACATTAAAACTAAAATAATCATATAAAAATGAAAAAAGTAAAATATGATTTATAATTTTAACTTGAGACTATATTTAAAAATATGTGTCTATAAACAATATAAGAATGACTAATAATAATAAAAATAATAATAAAATTTTTATATAAAAAAATTTCAAATAAATTCTAAAAGTTTATTAAAATAAAATATCAAATAATATAATATTATATAAAATTAAAATTTGGATTGAAATAAAATATAATAAACATAAACTTAAAAAACTTTAATATGAAACTTATCATATACTTATTTTTTTAATTTTATTTTTGTAATTTTGAGTTTAAAAATATTTAAAAATTATTTGGATTTTTATATTTAGGAAGAATTTTTTGTAGTATACTACTCTAATTTTATTTTTGTTACTAATAGTTATCAAATACATGAAAAAAAAAATATTTAACTACTTTATTTATAATTCATGTCATTTTTATCCACGTATTTATTAAATATTGTTAATATATACTAAAATATGTATATAAAAATTAAATACGATATATTATTATAAATAAAATATTTATTTAATACTCAAAATATACACGTAATTAATTTTTTGTAAAAAAAATTGGCCGGAGCTAAAGCCCCCTCTAGCCCCTTTATACATCCGGCCCTAGTACATGAGGAGGAAAAGAGAAAAGTGTCATTTTCTTAGATATAATTATTTGTGTTATTTGGTATCTTAAATTATAAGTAGTGTATTTTATTTCTTTAGTTTTAGAAAAAGAAGATAATTAAGAATAAAACACATTATTTTGTCTTTAATAGATCACTTTTTTTAAACCTAAAGAAATAAATGATATTATTTATAATCTAAAGTACTAAATAATACAAATTACTAATTTAATGAATGTCTATGGCCCCATTCCCAAAGCAACTGTGTTTATGTTTGAAAGTTTTTAATTACGGATCAAATATACCTAGAAGGGGTGAATAGGTTATTTTCAATTTTAACAAATATTAAATATGTAACCTAATCACAACGGCCAAATATGCAATCGCGTGTAAAGATAAAATGAGGAATAAAAAATAACACACGATATTTTTAGGTGGAAACAACTTAGGCCACTCCAATGACCTAAGAGGAAAACCACCGGTCCATCGGACCACCTAACTATCCACTATGAAAATCAATGTTCAATTACAACCATAGGTCCTATAACTACCTTTCACAGATAGATCCCCCTTTCTATAATTTACTTACGAGCCGTCGCTCCTTTCATAGCATCCACAAGCTAGGTGTCTGGATCCGGACCAATGTTCCGATCTACTTGAGTCCCATAAGATCAATCGAACCCGTCAACTTCGGTAATTTCGAGTCACACGAAATATTGAGCACGTCACCTGAAACGTTAGCACAAATAGCACAAGTGTAAAGTGTGTCCTAGAGCGAATTCAAACAATGAAAAACCCTAACTAGCAGATTCAACAGCATACGATGTAAAAACAAATCAGCTAGTAAACTCTAGAAATATCATGCAATTCTAAATATCATGAAAGACAATTAGGCACGTGAATTATTCAAACATAACCACACAGTATGTTTGAACAATTAAAAAATAAGAAAGTGCCTAAGCTTAAAGATGAAGAAAAATGTTTTTCTTAGAAGCTCAAATCATATATCGAAAATATTAGTTTTTGTGTAGTAGTAATTATGCACAAACAAGCATCACTTATATAGAGTCCAATTTAACTTGAAAAAGGATTTGCAATGGACTACAACTCTACTCATATCAGGATTTAGTTCTCAAAAGAATTCTACTTATATAATGATTCTATTCATATCAGGATTTTGCTTTCACAAGAATTCTACTCATACAAGGATTCCAACTTTCACAACAATTCTACTCATATAAGGATTTTGCATTTAATATTAAATGAGTCAAATTGGTAAAAGTAACATATAGGTCAAATTAAAAAGAGTTGTAGAAGAACTGAAAAAGAGACTCGATCGATCTAACTAGATCTCGATCGATCGATCCAAAGCCTCGATCGATCGATCCAAAAACTTCGATCGATCTAACCATGCAATTTCAAACCCGAGAGCAGTTAGATTGAAGTCGGTCTATACTCGATCGATTGCACATGACTCAATCGATCGAAGACCTCATTCGATTGATCGATCAACGCATGACTCGATCGATCGATCAATTTTCTCGATCGATCTAGTTCAACCCGAGAGCACCTAGATCGAAGTCGTTTCATGCTTGATCGATCTATAACTCGATCGATCTAACTATACACTCGATCGATCGACCAACATGTGCACAATTTATTTTTCGTTACGATCTATACTAAGTGTAGTGCACAATTGTGTGAGGATGTATGCATGACAGAATATTTTATCTGTCATATGGGCATTGCAAGCTTGGTGATTCCATCATCATGTATCATCTGATTAAACGGTGAACACTTACGCTAGATTACAATCAAACATTTTGTCCACGAAAATTGCCAATATAAATAAACCTTACAATGTCAACTTGACCCAAAAAAAAAATGCATAGGTGCATGGAAGATGTAGATCCAAGTCCTCAACCAAAACAATTAGAGGCGTAACCATGGAAGTCTCTGTCTCTTGATTCCAAAACACACGTACAATGAATGTCGAGTTACAACATTGATTAGAACAATATAAATAAACAATAACGTCCACCACTGTGGCCTAATCTTCCATTGTCTCAAGTCTCGACAAACCAAAATGTGTAGTAAACCCTGTTAATGTTAAGAGATAACAAATGACACTAATGAAGTGTTAATGTCAAATGTTATTAACACTTACCAATCTTATAAGTTATCATTAACATGGTCTTTGCTGTTAGTACTCTCCTATACATTTGTATATATATCTTGGCTCAATATCTAGTTAAGTCAAGAAAAGAGACAATAGATTTATTCTCAATTCATTGCTTTCTTCTTATTTTTACTATTCATTTTATCAAAAAAAAAAAAAAAAAAAAAATTCTTCAAACCCAAGTTCACACTCCAAATTCTCTCTCACACAAGCCTTTGAAAAAGAAGAAATTACCAATCCCATTCCTTCTACATGACCGAGGCACAATAAAAAAACCATGGACAGAAGAACACCTCACCAAGAGACACTTTCTTTCATGATAGGGAACCATGAGACAGAAAGCTAGCAAGTAAGCTTGTTATTTTTTTCAAGTAGTACATACATTAATAATTAATTAATTAATTAATTAATTAATTATTAATGTATTATATTCCTTGTCTTTGCTGTCCATAACATTTAAAGTTGCTTCATAGCTATTTTAGAGCCCATTTAGAATCGTTTGTTTTTTTTTTTTTTTTTTGATTAAAAAGTAATTTTACATGGTTTAAAGCAATTTTAATGATGTTTAGTGATCTCCATGAGAAATAGTTTCAAAATTTTGAAAAATATTATTTGTACATATAGGAAAAGGAAGTAAATCTTACATTTTAGAAAAGTAGTTTATGATACCTATCCTATGTTTATTACTAAAGTAACATCCTAAATTAGTTCTAACGTCATTTAAAATCAATTGTCTTAAAACTTCTCTAAAAACAAATGTCTCATACATATATTATTTGAACATTTTGGTCACATAGTATATACAATAAATACACAAGTCACTTTATCTTTAAAATTGATACGCTTTAGTCACATAACTATAAAGTAATGGGACTAAAGTGTCATAATTTTAAAAACTAGGTTACTTAATTATGTGTCTCTTAAGTAGCTACGTATCTTATCTAACCAAAATGCCATAAAATCAGTGTTATTTAAATAATAGGTGGCCTCCCTATCTAAAGCCCTCGTATCGAAACCTGGTCTTTCCAAATGTACCATGGGCTCATAGATGCGAGGAAAGTTGATCTCAAACTCAAATGAAGCTCTATCAAGACGATGCCAAATAACATTATCATGTGCCATTGTCCTATGCTGGAGGAGATTGAAGTTGACGTGCTTGTTCCATACCAGGCAGGCCGCAATTTTCTTGCAAATAATATTCCCTCCAAAACATGAAAGAACAATAACTTGGTCCTCGCCCGCAAAACGAAACTTGGTAGATAATATATGACATTGACACAAGCCACTCTTTCCCATCTTTAGATAATGTAGGCCTAATTTTTCTGATGGGATAATATGAATCTTTCTCTTTGTAAAATTGACTACACATACACCATTTGGATTGTTTAGTCTAAAAGTAGGGAAGTTATTAGAAGCAATATAGGCGATGGATACCAACAACCATTCAACATGAAGACCCACCAGTTGTGGTACCACAAAAGATACACCAATACATTCACCACTGCTACTTTGGTTGACATAAGGGAACCATTCAGGAATATCATCCCCATAGAGACGAAGCGAAACTCTATCAATAGAGCTCAATCTCTACACGATAGGAAACATGGAATGTGTTATTAAAAACTTTTTTCATAAAAAATTACGACGATATATTAATGTATACATAGATAAAAGGGAGAACCTGACGAGTGCTCTCATTAAATGATACATTGATATTGTAGCACCCTTGGATATCAAAGATAGCTGGAGTTGACATCAAAAACTTATCCAAGTCTGGCGTTTTCGCAAGTTTACGGCAACCCCGAAGGATCAAATGAGTCAACTGCTTGATTTCTGATAAATTTGGCAATGCTTCTAACGCAGTACAATTACTTGCTTTGAGAGTAGCGAGTGTTATAGGTAAATTTGGAATTGACTGCAGCTCCTCACAATTATCTAAGGTAAGCGTGACAAGCTGGGAAAGGCCACTAAGATTTGATGGAAGGCTTTGAAAGTTATTACTAGATAAGTCTAAAAACAAAAGAAAAGGTAGGTTCCAAACTCTAGTATGATTTACATCATCATCTGTTAGATTGCAGCTTCTAAGTCGCAAATCCTTCAGACAATTTAAGCCTTGAAGAGAAGCAAGTGATGATGGGATGGACTTAGACTCCTGTCTTCCCAATACCCACGACCGAAAGAATGAAGGCCATGACATAGGTGTTGATACTTTCCCACAACTAAGATACAACGTTTCTAGTTTACTCAATTGCTGTATGGTAGAAGGTAGACTTTTAATTCAGGTGTTGTCTGTAGAAAGAGTGGTCAAAGACTCCATTTTTCCTATTCCCTTGTCCAAATCATGAAAGGTTGAACACCCAGAAAGAATAATAACTTCAACTGATTTTAAATGGTAAAAACTCCTTGGAAGCTTCTTAAGAGCTTTGCAATCTTTCAAATTCACTAAAACAAGCTTGTGAAGTTTCCCAATGGAATGGTGAACCTCAGACAAACTCGTGCAACCTTCAAGTATTAACTCGTTGAGATTCAGGACTTTTGAAAAATCAGGAGTTCGAATCAAGTAGTGGGAATGACTAACATTAAGGATCTTCAACTTCTCCAGCATCTGTGGAAAACAAAAAATAGGAAGGCCAACATCAGATACTGAAAAGAAAAAATTGACAAGATGGTTTCAATATCTTACTTTGGCATTCTTCCAAAGCTGCCTAATATTGCTATATTGCAAGTCCATAGCATGATAGCAACTACATTTTCTAGATTAAAACTGCTGGCTATGACCTTCTTCGGGAAGCCATGCCAACAAAGCCATCTTATTTCTTTAGAAATATTTTCATAGCTTCCATTAAGTTGGACATAGTCGAGTTGAAGTAGTCTTAGTCTCTGGATCTTTGAAAATTTTCCCGTATGGAACCTAGCCTCGCAAGCTTTTTCAATTCTAAGAGTGAGTCCTTTGATTTCTTCACTTCCCTACATAATAGAGTAACATATAAGAAAAGAAGAAGAGGAAAAAAAACCTCTCATTAAGGATTGCACGTATTGGAGCATGATGCCTTGAATATGGTAGAGGGTGCATGTATCCTTGCTTAATAGAGTATCACCTTAGCATACAATTGCAAAGATATTATAGACTCCTCCTGGAAAAAATATCAAGAGTGCCCCCAAGGTTTGCTTTCTATTCACAAATGTCCCTAATGTTTGAAATTACTAATAACAGTATTAACTTTTCCATCCACGTACTTTTTTAATTTATTTTGAAATTGTTAGAACATCTTTTAAAATATTAAAAAGTAAAAAAGTTTATTGATTTATTTATTATATTTTTATGATTAAAAAAATAAAAATTTATAATAAGTAAAGAAATACATAATAAATTAAAAGTTTATGCAAATTAAAATTAGCCTTAAAATTTAATCTTATATTATTGATTAATTTTCTAAATCATATATATGACTTAGACTTTATGTTAATTTTTAAAAATTTATGTTTTAATATATTATATAATTTTTGTTGTCTTATTACTGATTTATATTGATTATAAATTAATTAAACAATTAACTGAATTTAGAAGAAATATTTTTAAATTTCTTTATAAAGACTTATGAAAAATTGAAATTTAAATTTTTGAATTACATAATATAATTAAAAAGTTAGGTATCATTCTTATAATTAAAAAAAATTACTTACCATTCTACAAATAAACTAAGTTTTAATAATAATTGATTTTTTATTATAAAATGGGATAATTTTAATTTATTACAACAATTAATCTATAAATATTAATTTCTTGTATATTTTTCAGAATTTTAAATTTTTAGAATTCTTAATTTTTATAAATTATTTTAACATTTTTAATTTTATCATTAGTTTATCATTATATCTGAAGCATATGTGATTAATTTAATTAAAATATGACCTTTATCGATTTTTTGGAATTAAAAAAAAATTAAAAGTTAACAACTTTACTAAATATGATCATTTGGGATTAGTAATAAAAAATTCATTTATTGTATGAATTTTAATTTTATTTACCTAATTTTTTAGGCATATGTATATAAATTTTATGGTAATATATTTTTTATTTTTATTTTTAAATATTTACTTTTATTAAAAGAAAATAAAAAGAATTATTTTTATTTTGATTGTTTAATATAATTTATTATTTAATGTTAAAAATAATATATATCAAAATTTTATCTTTTATGTCATTTAACTTTAAAGATATTATGAAAATGCTATTAAATAACCGTTATATTTAACATATGTTAGAGTTAAATGATATCTATGACATATTTGAAAGATCAAGAGTATTTGTGAATAAAATGTAAACCTCAAGGGTATTATTAATATTTTTTCCTTCTCTTGGCAAACAAAGGGAGTCCAAATAATAGTTGACTAGAAGGCTAAAGAAAATACAGTAAACACATTAAATCTATTCAGTAACATAAGCAGGTACTTATTTTGCATGTATTTAACCAAATAAATAAATTAAAAAAGCTATTACCGTACGTTTTTCCAATACATCGAGTACATCTTCACGATGCCACAATCTACTCCATTTACCAGGCTCTAGGGGAAATTTTTCTCGAATAACTCGACTTGCCATCTCTTGAAGCAAATTGTGCACCACAAATTTGTTTTCATAGTTAACAGTTATAAGACATCGATCAAGAAGAAGACTAACTGCAATTTCTGTAGAAAATCCACAACCATCCAATATTTGTACAACATAGTTTTTATGCATGTCAATAAAAAAGCAACAAATATCAAGGAATATATTCTTCACTTCATCATCCAATGTATCATAACTTATCCTAAGCTTTTCTTGGACTTCATTAGGAGGAATTTTCTTCAGTTTGTCCAGCATGCTTCTCCACTCTATTATGCTCCCATTAAACAAAGAACGCCCTACAACCTCGAGAGCTAATGGCAAACTGCTACAATAACCAACCATACATTTTGAAAGTTCATGATAACTTTCATGAGGAGAGCTTTTCCTAAATGCATGCCAACTAAAGAGCTCAAGTGATTCATTGTCATCCATTTCTTTGGTCCTGTATATGTTGTTCACTCCATGAACATCTAACAAATGTTTATCTCTTGTTGTTATTAAAATTCTACTTCCAGGACCAAACCATTCACAGCTTCCAACTAGAGAATTTAATTGGCTTGAGTGATCTACATCATCTACAATGACTAGTACTTTTCTACTACACAACCTTTGCCTTATTACATTTATACCTCTATCCTCAGAACCAAGTTCTACTTTTATTTTCAAGATATCAAAAAGAAGTTGTTCTTGCAAAGAGACCATATTCTTCTCTCTAACATTCATGAGAAAACTTTTGTCTTCAAAGCTATAATTTAGTTGGTTATATATAGCTTTGGCAATAGTTGTTTTACCAGTACCACCCATTCCCATAATGCCTAACATATAAGCATCATTATGTCCAACACACAACATATCACACAAATCTTCCAAGCAGACTCTATGCCAACAGGATAGAGGGTCACAAATAAACACGAGTTTTTCAATTCTTTGGAAACTTGTTCCACAATTTTCTTGATTAACTTTGCGTGATGCCTGACAAATTGATCGATAAAACAAAATGAAATTGCATTATAACTCAATAACAAACAGATATCAAATATGAGTTTTAGTGGTTTAAATGTTGATAGCTATCAATAAGTTTGGAAATTGGTCTTGGATTATCATCACCTTCATCAATATACTAATTAAGTGGTAATCTTCAAGGAAAAATGGGCAATTGTTGCTCGGAACTAAAGAAGAAAAAATAACATCTATTGTCTATTACCACTAGGAGTGAATTGACCATTTAAAGAGGAAAATACCATATATATTATCTATTTTTGTATATATTTCATGTTAATTTCCATTCCTTTAAACTTTATTAATTTTAATTTCAATCTATTAAAAATAAAATAATATTTCTTAAAACTTATTTACTATCTACTATCTAATATCCATTGGATTGCAATTTCTTTAACTTAATTTTTTTTTATCAAACTTAATTAGAATGAATAATAACAATGAATTCCTATTCATCATTAGATTTTTCCAAAATATAATTATCATTCAAACTTCAAATCTAACCGTTTTAAGAACAAAACTTTTCACCTGAAAAATTTCTAAGCAAAAAAGTTAGTTTCAAAACTCATGTTGGCTGTAAATATATGTTTTGGATCTTATTGGTGACAATGATCCAAAACATACTTTCAATATTATTGGTGACTATTCAAAAATATATTATTGGTGACTATTGTGATTGAATATTTCAATAAAATCTTCCAAATATTTATTTTTAGCTAAATGTAACTTTTACCATCATTTCATTTCACTATATTTTTGGCAAGTATTGTCATTGAATATTTCAATCAAATCTTCCGAAAAAAACTTATCTAAATGTAATTTTTACCATTAAATATATTGCATGCTATCATGTCATTGGATACATTCTTAAACTTGAATGCAATTTAATGAATTTTGTTAAATTTGATCGGTTGATTTATTTTTTATAATTTTTATTATTTAATAATATCTCTATATAAAAAAGTCTTTTAACATTATTTTTTCCTTTATCTTCTTTTACCTTTTTTTTTTTTTAATCCTTTAACATCTTACCCACATAATTTTAAAACTTACCAATAATATATGTCATTAAGTCACATGTTAATTGATAGTAAATTTTGACATCTTTAAATATATGTTTAAACTAATGCCACTAAAAACTTTTAAATAATTTAACACATTTTAGTAGAAATTATAACTAATAAGTATTATGAAAACATTTTTATATATTAAATACGTAAAAATATTGCAACACCTTAAATTGTTATACGACAATAATTCTTTATTAAGGATAAATTTATCTTATAATTACATCATTTAAATATAATTAATTATAAGAATACAATATATAATTTATGTATGGTTTATTATGATAATAATAATAATAATAGTTATATTAATATTATTATTCGTTTAATAATATGTTAATTTAACTAGTGCAAGACTATTAAACTAAAAAGTGGCTTAGTATTAAGTATTAAAAAATAAAACAAAAAAAGGTAATGAAAAATGAAGAAGAAAATGGAGAGGATCTTTAATATAAGTTTGTCACTATCACTCTTTTCTATTAATTATATAGATATTATTCAATTGAGTAATAATAATTCATTTTGGTAACTTCTATATTAATTCATTAATATTCCTTAAAAAGCAATTTAATACATAACTGATTGGTTGTTTATACTTGGTTTGTATAAGCTAGCACTAATTGGGAGTAATAAAATTAGTTAGTATTAGTGTATAATTTTAATAAATAGTCATTTGCTAGATTTGAATACCATTCATGCATTAGTAGTTTTTTTTTTTTTTTAATAACCCATAAGTACAACTTGAGAAATTATAAAAAATAATACTGCTAAAACTTATAGTAACAAAATTAGCACCCTAATAATATTGAATGTTCAATTTGAATATAAAATATTAAACGTTCAATATTGAACGAGTCTAAATTATCGTCGTTCAATTCTAATTGGATGGGTGTTTAAAGAAAAATAACATATTAGTAATTTTTTTAATTATAAAAATATAAGTTTGAACATAAGGGGTGCTATTTTGTTATTAAAAATTTTAAGAGGTGTTAATTTTGTTATTTTTCCAAGTAACTTCAAGTCATTATCAAATATTTAATTAATTGTATAATAATTATCCTCATATGCATAAATGACCAATTTATTTAATTTTACTTTTAAGCCCCATTAGTAAAACAAATATATGTAAATTTACAACGTTAAAATATATATATTAATTTATATTGTAATTAAGAAAAATAAATATATTCTTTTTTATAAGAGAGATTAAAAATAAAATTTTATATATGAAAGAAAGTTATCTCATGCAATTAAATTTAATAATTAACTCACTCAATTTAGTTACCGTTCAAAAGTTAATATTAATATTGTATTCAATGTAATTAAAATATGGTAGGTTTGACTTATCTCTACCGTCACCCTCTTCCTTTGCATTGCATGTGAACATTGTGTTATGTTTGTTTAAAAAAAAAAAAACCTTAATTTTTTTTTTAAACAAATGAGAAAAAAATATTTACATTTTAATTATTTATTTTTCATTAACTTTTTAATTGTTTTTCTATTTTCTGTTTTATATAGTCAAACTAAACTATTATTTTAGCTCAAATGGAGCATTGATTTTGTGATTATAAATGTGATTCTTTGTATGATAGCATTTAATGCTTCCATATTCTCATAAATTAAAGTTTGTACTTACTGAGTTATAAAATTTTCACTAAAAGAGAATTAGAAAATTAAATCAAGTAGTCCCTTGTTCCATTAGCATCTTACCGGCATATGGTTATTTGAATTATGAATAAATAAAAAAGTGTGCCAAAAGTGAAACATCATATACATCAATATAAATATCGTTTTTAAAAATATACTATGCTAATTAAATTAAAGTGTGGACACCAATTTTAATAATTTTATATTTAAAAAGCACAAATTCAAAACGTATTTCTAATAATATCTCATACAAGAGAGGAATATAAAAAACTAAGAGGTTAATGTTGGAATATGTGGTACAGTGGAGTGTTGGATAGATTGAAAATAATAAATAATAAATGTGCAGGAGTAATATAAAGTGACACAAAATATTTAACTTGAGAAGGAAACAACTACGGGGCAACTTCAAAAAACTTCCACTATATCAAAAATAGGTACAACAATTTTCTCAAGTTTATGCTCAAACTTGAGGTATTACAATACTCACAAAATATATCTCTCACACTCACAAATGTGTAGTAAATCTCTCACTATTTTAACTCTGCATGTATTTATCAATATCTGTAGGAACACCTCACTTTTATCTTACAGCTTAAATTTTGCTATGATATTTTATGAGCTGATTTTCTTATCAACTCCTCTCTGCTCTCAGTTGTGAGTTCTGAGATTATGTTTTGAGATGAATTATATTGGTGCCTTGCTCTTCTCTATTTATAGAGAAACATTATAGCAATGACATGATTGCTTACATCATCTGCATGCCCCCTTTCAACATTTGCTGCACCGTCCATCGCAAAGTCATTAGCTGTAGATTTTTCTTCAACATTTGCAGCTCAAGAACAACTACCCAAAAGCTGCAAAGGGATTTCATAATTGAGGTGGACCTTACAAATCTCCCCCTCAGCCTCATGAAGGGAGGAATCACAATTTAGCTCTTTTATTTGGAACTCATTCCAGTTGTCTTGCAACATAGCTCGAGTTTTTGTTTAGGAACAATTTTTGTCAGCATATCAGCAACATTCTTGTCTGTATGAATCTTCTTCACTTGAATTAGCTTCTTTTCAAGTGCTTGGCGTATCCAATGATACCTTACATCAATGTGCTTTGTGCGAGAATGATATGTGGCATTTTTGCTTAAATCAATAGCATTCTAGCTATCACAGTTAACCACATACTCATCTTGCTTCAAACTTAATTCTTGGAGAAAAACCTTCATCCACAACAACTCTTTCCTAGCTTCTGTGACTGCAATATATTCAGCCTCTATTGTGGATAATGTAATACATTTTTGTAGTTTGGACTGTCAAAATATGGCTCCCTCTGTAAAAGTAAAAGATATGCAGATGTAGACTTTCTACATGTCTGCATCTGTATATATTTCTAAGATTGGTTTTCCTTTTCCAAAGCTTAAGCATAACTTTGATGTACCCCTTAAATATTTGAAGATCCACTTCACTGCTTTCCAATGCTTTTTGCTAGTATTTGACAGAAATCTACTCATAACTCATACTGCATGAGCAATATCTGGTCTAATATAGACCATAACATACATAAGACTGCCAACAGCTAAAGAATATGGAATGACCTCTATCTTCATCTTTTCTTCCTCTGAAGATAGACATGATTTCTTGGTGAGTTTAAATTGACCACCAAGGGGCGAAATAGCTTCGCTCCTTTCATGTAGAACCTTGCAAGAATTCGTTCAACATATCTCTCATGTGACATCCATAATCTCGTGGATCTCCTATCACGACTTATTTTCATACCCAAGATTTGTTTGGCTGGACCTAAGTCTTTTATGTCAAAGACTTTTGATAATTCCTTCTTCAACTTGTTGATCACTTCGATGTCTTGACTGACTATCAACATGCCATCCACATATAGTAGTAGAATAACAAACTTTTCACCAAGTAAATGTTTGATGTAAACACAGGAGTCTGCATTTGTTCTTCGAAATTCATTACTTACCATGAATGAGTCGAACTTCTTGTACCATTTGCGTGGGGCCTGCTCCAATCCATACATGCTTTTCTTTAACTTGCAGACTAGGTGCTCCTTTCTTTCGACTTCAAATCCTTCTGGTTGCTGCATGTAGATGACTTCTTTTAGATCTCTGTGAAGAAATGTAGTCTTCACATCCATTTGTTCAATCTCAAGATCTAGGCTAGTTGCTAAGCCCAAAATTACTCTGATTGAGGACATCTTTACAACTGGAGAGAATATTTCATCAAAGTCAATGCCTTTCTTCTGCCTAAATCCTTTCACAACCAAGCGGGCTTTGTATTTGACTTGGTTGGTGATGCCATCCTCTTTCAAATTATATACCCACTTGTTTATTAGAGCTTTTCTGCCTTTTGGAAGCTCTATTAACTTATAAGTCTAGTTCTTATGGAGAGAATTCATCTCTTCCTCCATTGCTTTTATCCACTGCTTCTTTTCCTTATGAGTTTCAAATTCTTGGAATCTTTCTCGCTCCCCCTTTTCAGTAATTAGGATATACTCATTTGATGGATATTGTCTGGATGGTTGCATGACTTTGTTTGACCTTCTCAATTGTCGTCTATCATTCTCCAGTTCTATTCTCTGCTCCCCTTGATTATTATCCTCTTGTGCTAACATATCTTTTTTAGCACCTTCATCTTCTTCCGGTATCAACTTTGTACCGTCACTTGCATCTTGCACTTCTCCATTGTCTTGTTCTGTTGGAGAAGCAAAGGGAGGAAGATCAACAAGAGCTTTTTCTGGTTGTTGCTATTCTTGTTGATTTGTTGTTTGGCCTTCCTAAAAGACCACATCTCTGCTTCTTAGAACCTTCTCTATTTCAGGATCCCAAAATTTGTAGCCAAATTCTTCATCTCTATAACCAATGAAGATACATTTAATGGCTTTGTGATCCAGTTTTGACCTATGTTCCTTTGACACGTGCACAAAAGCTTTGAACCCAAACACATTCAGATGAGAGTAGGAAACATCTTTTTCTGTCCAAACCCTCTCTAGAATATCAAAATTCAAAGGAGGTTCTATTGATGAGATAACAAGCAGTTTGAATAGTTGCTCCCTAGAATTCTTTTGGTAGCTTTGCTGCTCGTAACATACATCACACTCTTTCTAGAATTGTGCGATTCATCCTTTCAGCTACACCATTTTGCTGTGGGGTACCAGGTACTGTCTTCTCATGCCGAATACCATGTTTAGAACAATAATTTCTAAACTCATAGGAAATATATTCACCTCCGTTATCTATTCGAAGGCACTTTAGTTGCTTTCCCGTCACTCTTTCCACCATGGTATGAAATTGTTGAAAATTATCAAACACCTAGTCTTTCGTCTTCAAGAGGTACACCCATACTTTTCTCGAAGCATCATCAATAAAGGTTAGAAAATACTTGGGAACTCCAAGTGATGTAACCAATGGGACCACAAACATCAGAATATACTCTTTCCAGTAGTGTTGCCTTCTTTATAAAGGAACTACTAAATGAAACTCTATGCTACTTTCCAAATAAGCAGTAATCACAAGGATCAAGAGAGCTACCTTTGATAAAGGGAATAAGTTTCTTCTTTGCCAGAATCTATAGTCCTTTTTCACTCATGTGGCCCATTCTTTTATGCCACAAACTTGGTGAAAAATTGACTGCCAAATTCAACCCATTATTACAAACCATCTCATAGGTTTTGTACAGGGTGCAACAAGCTTATCCTCTTGTAATAACCAAGGATCCCTTGGAAAGTTTCCAATTTTCATTACCAAAATGGTTCTAGAAGCCTTCTTTGTGAAATGCATTGACAAATATCAAATTGAGGCGTAAATCAGGAATATGCCTCACATATTTCAATGTTAATTGGAACCCAACATTTGTCTTGATACAAATATCTCCAATTCCCACTATGTTTGAACATGTGGTGTTTCCCATCTTCACAGTACCACAAGTCTCCTACTTTGTATGTAAAGAATAACTCTTTATGGGGCATGACGTGATAAGATGCACCAGTATCAACGAGCCATTCAATCATGTTATCACTAATATGTAGACATTCATCAACAGTTATTGTAACATCTTCATTTTCTCTTATTGCTACTGCTGCTGTTGTATGATTGTCATCTTTTATTTGACCTCCTTCCTGCAGCCGTTTCCATGCTCGACAATTTCTCTTTATGTGGCCTGGCTTGCCACAATGGAAGCAATTATTGTCTTTTTCACTTGACTTTGACCTTCCTTTGGACTTGTCTGTCTGGCTCCTTCATCCTTTGTTTTTACTTCTCCTTCTGTTTTATATAATAAGGGCTTGTGACTCACTATCTTTTATCTTATTTTTACTGTAAGACAAAAGTACTCCAAAAATTTCTTCAAAGACCAATATCTTTTCCGTACATGAGTGTCGTCTTAAGATGGTGATTCGACGAAGGTAGGAACACCAATAGTAAAATTGCTTTTTCTTCTTCTAAAAAGCTGGTATCAAAATTCTGAAGTTGGGAAATCATACCATTAAATGTACTCAAGTGTTGCATGAAGTCACTATTTTTTGGCATCCGTAGTTGATATAAATATGCCCATATCATGAACTTGTTTGACAAGTTCTTTGTCATGTATAGGCTCTCCAACAACTTGTTCCAAATATCTAAAGTAGTTTTGCATCCCTTCACATTAATGTTCTAAATAACATTATCGAAAATATTAAGACGAATTGTACTAACGACAATCTCGTCTATCTCATCCCGTCCCAATCTTCATTTTTCATTGCTTCTGGCTTTTGGGCTTTACCCAATAAAGCCTTATGAACTTTTTGCCTAATGAGAACATCCTCATTCTGCTCTACCAAAGAGTAAAATTATTGTTACCGGTAAACTTCTCAATCTTTGTTTTACCACTAGATATTTTTATTTATCGTGAACCAACCTTGTTCACACTCAAATTTTGTCACTTGAAAATCACTATTCTAAATTAATGATGTGTGAATAGTAACGTACATAGTAAATTTACTATTCATTTTTTGACTTTTACTATTCACTTTGATTTTAATTATTAGTGAATAATATTTTCACTATTTGTATAGTATCCGTTACTATTTGATGAATGGTAACCTTTGCACAATGTGATTTTCTGTACGAGAATTTCACAACCTTGTGCTCTAATACCAATTGTTGGGATATGTGGCACAACAAAGTATTGGACAGATTGAGAATAATGAATAATAAATGTGCAAGAGTAATGTAAAGTGACACAAAATATTTAATGTGGAAAAACCCACTCAATATGAGAGGGAAATAACCATAGGACAACTTCGAAAAACTTCCACTAAATTAAAAATGGGTACAACAATTCTCTCAAGTTTATGCCCAAACTTGAGGTATTATAATATTACACTCACAAACGTGTGCTAAATCTCTCAATTTTTAACTCTGTAGGTATTTATCAATATTTGTAGGAACACCTCACTTTTATCTCATAGCTTTAATTTTGTTGTGGTATTTTCTGAGCTAATTTTCTTATCAGCTCCTCTCTGCTCTCAGTTGTGAGTTCTGAGATTATGTTTTGAGATGAATGATATTGGTGCCTTGCTCTTCTCTATTTATAGTGAAATATTATAGCAATGACCTCATTGCTTACATCATCTGCATCTCCCCTTTCAACATTTGCTGCATCATCCATCGCAAAGTCATTAGCTGCAGATTTTTCTTCAACATTTACAGCTCAAGAACAACTACCCAAAAGCTGCAAAGGGATGTCATAATTGAGGTGGATCTACAGTTAATTTAATAGTAAATGTGTGAATTGATTGCCATACAAATTGACTTATTGGCCTATTCTTCCTTAAACACCAAACTATATAAATTCATTATGCTGCTAAAATCTATATAATCTTTCTCACAAAAATGAAGGGAAAAAAATTATGTTACCTTACAAGGCCTTTGATTTGAATTATTTATATTTAATTTTGTTGTTCAATGTTGTTCATAACCTACTTTGGATTGAATTGTAAAATTCCAACTTCGATTCTATTTTCCTTTTATTTTGTGATGCA
The DNA here is from genome assembly GCA_029378325.1 of Elaeagnus macrophylla. NCBI lineage: Eukaryota > Viridiplantae > Streptophyta > Magnoliopsida > Rosales > Elaeagnaceae > Elaeagnus > Elaeagnus macrophylla. The sequence goes on along the minus strand of CM055644.1, from coordinate 12,275,170 downwards.
CACTTTTAATTATATATTGGAAGTGTTCATGTTGCGCAGAAACAAATCTTTGAATCAAAGTCATCTAAATTATTTGGTATCATTTTCTTTCTTTGATCTCCAAGCTTCTTATTCTTCTTCTTTTCTTATCTGATTTTAATTACTTTTAATAGAAAAACTACAAATTTAAATGTTGATCATATGTCAGATTGAATTGAATTATTTTACAAATATTATTAAATTTTATATATTAATTTGTAATGATAGTGATTGTATGTATTATATAGTTATAGTTATAATAAATTATATATATATATATAGACACACATACACATATGTGTGTGTGTGTATTTCCACGACAATCCATTTTTTTTATATACTGATGATCTTCTCATCTTTGGTCGGGCTTGTTCTTTAAAACTCCATGTTTTATCTTAAGCTTTTCAATTATATGGTTGTTTATCAGCATAGTTAGTAAACTTGGAAATATCATTCATCTACTTTGACAAGAGGGTGCTTTGAATAATATTCTTCACTTTGAGGAATACTTGGGATGCGTATTTTGGGCAACTCCATATCCTACCATGTCACTTTATTTCAAGGGGATCTAAAGAAGTGTTTGTTTGAAGGGTTAGCTAGAAAAATTCTTGCAAAGAATGAAACATGAAAAAGATACACCCTCTATTTGGCTGGACGTAAATGTTTGATCTCTTTAATTATTCAAGGCGTGTTTCTACCCTCCTTTCAAATTTATTAATGGCTGAAGAAAGTCATGGATGATCTCATAAAATTCGTTCATAACTTCTTTTGGTCGGGGAAAGCAATGAGGCTGAAATTGGTTTAGGTTTCTTGGAGAGACAGTTGTCGTCCACTCGAGGAAGGAGGTCTCAGCATGCAAGGCCTCGGTCTCATGAATGAGATCTTGTTAAGAAAGTTTGCTTAGTAGATTATCTCAAGGAACTCCAACACAATGTTTTACTTGCGTAATCGGTATTTAGATAAAGGAGAATCTCCATAAAATTATTATGTTTGCTCTTCCGTATGGCCTAGTTTAACACCTCACCACTTGACTCTTCTAGAGTCGCCTAGATGATTAGTTGGCAAGAATTGCTTAGTATGGTTTTGGAAAGATAACTTGCTAGGGACTATAACTGATAAGCTGGACATCCCACCATTGGATCGATCCGTCGTTGCATTCCTTAGTAGGGGATGACTTGCATATAGGTGGATAGCATCTACCACAATCTTTTGAAGACAATTAGCCTAATATTACCTTAGAGATCTACTTGGTAGTTGCCAGGATAGGTAAGGATACCAAGGTTTGGACACAATCAAGGGATGAGTCATAACTAGGGAGACATATGATTCTCTACATGTGGTCAAAGAACATGAGTTGGGACAAGGTGATTTGAGCCTCCTTTATACTGCCTTTTTGGTCTTTTTTTGTGTGGAGGGCTATAAGAGTTGCTCTTCCCATAGTTTGCCCATCTAAAAGGAAAGGATATTTCTTTCCCTTCAAATGCTCAATGTGTGGGCTAGCTAAGGACACTAATTCTAACATTTTTTTGACCTGTCAATTTGTAGGTGCACTTTGGGACCATTTTGCTCCTTTTTTGGCAAACGATCGTGCACAGACTCTTTCATTCTTTTTTGGACATGCATAGTGTCATTTTAATTAGGGCAACGAATTGATAACTCTATGAAAATAGAGTTATTATATCATTTTTATGCTTAATATTTCTTATTTTATTTTATTATTTTCGTGTTTTGGAAGGTATTTCATTGTTTTGTAGGTTAAAGTAGATTTGGGAAGAAATGTGGAAAAAGAGAGCAAAAGTGAAGCAAAAGTGCTTAAAAATGTAAGCCTTACATTGGATGTCATTCATTATGTAAGGGGGACAAACAAGGGCTTAGCAACGTAAGCCTTACATCGAGAATCAACATACTATGTAAGGGCATTTACAGCGCAAGAAAACAAGGAGCGCCGCGGCGGGAAAAACCTGTGCCGCGGCGAGGGGCTCTCGGGTTGCATCCTGGGAAATCAGAAATTCAACGTGCGCCGCGGCGGGCAAAACCTGCGCCGCGGCGGGGAGGTTTCTGTTTTGAACCAACGAGCCAACAATTCAACGTGCGCCGTGGCGGGAAAAACCTGCGCCGCGGCGGGAGGTGCCAAAATTGCCCAGAAACCCTAAAACGCGTCTCCCATTTCTTTCCCCCTATATATACCACACTATCACTCTCCAAAACACAATTTTTCAGCCTCCATTTTTCTTCCATAGTTTTTAGAGGTTTTTGGAGCTCCCTCTCCATTTTAGGAGCTAGAAGCAAGTTTGGAAGCACTTTTGGAGCATCAAGAAGCAATTGAAGGGGGAATTCTTCTTAAGGGTGTAATAAATTTCTCTCTTAATTGTATTTCTTTATGTTTTGATTTTGTTTTTATTCTTGAATTTCTAGTTTCTAAAATGTTGATTATGGAGTAGTAATTTTGTTCTAGGGATTTTGATGGAACCCATTCTATAGAAATGATTGTGTAATATTTATTTGATATTATTGAAATGTGTGGATTATCTAATTTAATGTGCTTAATGCTCTTAATTAAATTGGCCATTTAATTAGGTGATATGTTAATTTTGTGTGCAATTGAAAGATTGATATGAAATTATGAACATGCATTGAATTAGCATATATGTAATGAGGAAGAAATTTCCATTATTTTGTATGTGATCATTTTTAAACTCTAGGTACTTAATGACCCATGTATGCTTAGATGACCATAGACATGTGGGCTAGGTTTATATGGATTAGAATTACATGACCATAGACATGTGGGTGTAATTAATTGAGTAGAGTTGATTAATAATTTGTGCATTTTTAATTCAATATTAATGTGATATAAAAACAATCATGGAAATAGAATGGGGGAAATTGAATTCCTAGATTTTTATTTATTTAACTAGTTTAATTTATCTATTTTAATGAATCACAAATTTTGATAGTTCAAATAGAAAGGGAGAGTACATATTGCGGTACTTAATTCTAATACACGCCATAATAAGTTCCTCGTGGGTACGACAACCCGATTCTTAAAAATACTTATCACTTGAACACGATCCGTGCGCTTGCGGATTTCGTGCAACAAGTTTTTGGCGCCGTTGCCGGAGAACTTAATAGTGTATTAGGATTAATATTGATACAAGGCTTTCTCCTCTAATTTGAACAAATTTTTTTTATCAAAAAATTAAAAAAATTAAAAATTTAAAAATTTCAAAAATATCTATTTTTATTTGTTTTTGTTTTTGTTATTTTATTTATTTTATTTTGTTTGATTTGTTTTTATTATCTTATTTATTTTTATTAGCTTTTTAGTTGATTTTTCTTGTTTAATTTTTATTGATTATTGTTTAGTTAGGTTTTTCTATATTTTCTTTTACTTTTTGCATTTTATATTTTTTCTTGAGTTTTGTTTGTTAGGTGATGGACCCATTTGAATATCAAAGTCTCAAGGATGCACGGATGACATTTGAGGAGGCTACAAACCTCATAGCTTGTATTGATCGGAATAGTACCTTGAGGGATCTCACAATACAAGAACATTACCACCTTTCGTTGTTGAGGTCTTTCATAGATACTAGAGCCGTACAAAGTCCGTTGCAAACTTACGGATGGAATGAAGGGGGACACACCTACAATAATTTTTACACCGATCCGGAGCCATCACACTCCTACCACCAATATCCGGATTGGGGGAGTCAACATAGTTACTCTTGGAGCTATAATCAAGAGGATGATTATTCTACTTGGTCTTCGAATTCCATGAATACTTATATGCAACCACCACCACTTCCTCCACAAGAAAAGAAGCCTTCTATGAAGGAGTTAATTAAGAACTATATAGCCGAGCATGGCTATGAGATCTTTGTTAAGAATGATGAAGAAGAGGTGTGTGGGAATCAAGAAGTTGAAAAGGAATTGGGTCACGAAGTGGAAGAAAATCTAAAGGATGACATAGAGAATCATGAAGTAGCTCAAGAGAAGCAAAATGAGACTCCTAAGGAAGATGAGCTTGAGGAGTGCAAGTTCACAATGGAAGTTCCAACCGACCCCTTTTATTTGGATTTTGTGCAAGACTTGGGTATTGGAAACTTCCACTTCTTCAAGATGGGTCTAGGTGCCTCAAAAAGGAGGAAGAGGGCATGGGACCCTAAGAGTAACATTGATGACCTTGATCCAACCAACATGAAAACCGTTAAGCGGTTATTCATGGAATACTTTTTATACCATCCGCCTTGATATAGTCAAGGAAGGTCTAGTCAAGGACCTAAAACGTGACGCTTCTTGGGAGGCAACCCAAGTTTTTAAAGTACTACTGATAGATTTTGTTGATTTTTGTAGGATAATAATAAGGAGCCTTGGAGTTTGGAGGTGATGCAAATCAAAATGTTAAAGCTTCAAGTTTTAAGGGAGTTTTTCTCATCCTTTATTTCCTTTATGTCATTAGTTGCCTCATTTTGAGTTTTTATGTTTCCATTTCATTTTATGTTACCTATGTGATTAGCCTAACTTGAATAATAAATTTTACTTACCCATAACATCCTTAGTTAATTATGTATTGTTAATTATGTATTGTGTTATCTGTTGTTTAATTTTTAGTTAAAAAAAAAAAAAAATTTCAAAAACATTGGGCGCCGCGGCGGGTAATATTTGTGCTGCGGCGCAGGACTTTCTGCCTAACGAGCCAAATTTTGAAAAAATGTGCGCGCCGCGGCGGGTAAAATGTATGCCGCGGCGAGGGACTTTCTGTTTCACGCACAATTTTAAAAATTTTAACTGCGCCGCGGCGGGAAAATTGTATGCCGCGGCGCGAACATGAAAACTGGGCAGAAAAGCACTCGGGCATGAATGAAATTTTCTCACTTCTCATTTTCCCTCACTTTCTCTCATTTTCTCTCTACTTCTCTCTTCAATTTCTCCCACAAATCTTCACCAAAAATCAAAATTTTTTATCACCATTTCATCATTACATCATTGCTAACACCTATTTAAGTTCAATTTCATCAGAATCTCATCAAAAATCAACACTTCAAAGCTAGGGTTTCAAGAGCAAATTTGGGGCTTTTTGCTCCAACACTTCAATTGCTCTCTACAAGGTAAAATTCGTCACTTTTCTTCTTCAATTCAGTATTTATTTCCTGGAACTTGTGAAATCTTTCTGAATTTTGGAATTAAGTGAATATTTTGGAGAAGAGAGGAACCAATTTTGGGATTTTTGTGAAATTTCTGGATTTTAGGATTGATTGATTGAATTTAGTGGGTTTAAAAATTGAAATGGCTCCAAAAAGAAAGGTTGGTGAAAGTAGTAAGTCAAAAGGGAAAGGGAAAGTAGTGGAAGATCGGACATACGATGCTTCTCGGTTTGTAAGCCGAGAAGCACAAGAGCGGTACGAGGGTGCCGCCAAAAGAAACAAAGGTTTCATAAATGAGAGGGGAATGGACTTTGGACAAGTGGGAGTAATGGGAATCTCTGACATAGTTGAGAGACTAGGTTGGAGGAAATTTGCTTATGCCCCGGAGGCGGGTGTTAGTTCGCTGGTTAGAGAGTTTTATGCTAATGTGCCGGAGGCACGTGAAGGAATGATTTGGGTGAGGGGCATTGAGGTCCCTTTCAATAGGATGGTGATCAACTCGTACTATGGGTTAAGGGATGTACAGAACAGTGAGTATGAAACCTACTTAACGCAGGTTGATTACGAAGAAGTCATTAACACCCTAACCAATGGATACGGTGAGTGGGAATACAAAGGGGATTTGGTAAATATTTTTCAGGCGAAGCACTTAAGGACTCATTCCCGAATCTGGCAATACTTTGTTTGCTCAAGATTAATGCCGACTCGGCATTACAGTACAGTGGATCGGGAAAGAGCTGTTTTACAGTTTGCTATAGAGACCGAGCGGTCAATTGACGTGGGATTGGTAATACAACAAAGGGTTGTGTACTCAGCTGAGCATCACAACATCAGTTATTTCTTTCCCCAGCTCATAACCGCCATATGTGTCAAACATGGAGTAAAATACGACACAGGTGAGGTCCTATTGCAACCGGCTGAGACATTGACTTTTGCCTACATGCAACACCTGACTAGTGGGTCAAAGGCTGGGCAAGGAAGCAGAAAGTGTGAATCTTCAAGGACCGCTTCCGCCAAAGATAGGATGATAAATATAGAGGCAAAAGTCAATGAGATGCATCAATATCAACAAGAGATGCGTCATTACCAAATCCAACAACAAGCATGGCTCAGTGATCACATGAGATATCAACATGACTACCATGCCCTACTCCACAATATGATGAGTTGCCAACTGACACAAAGTGGAGTAGACCTCACCCAATTTCAACCACCTCCACAATATCCCGGGCATGATTTCACATTTGTACCGCCAGCGAGCCAACCCGAAGAAGATAATGAACAACAAGAAAATATGGAGGACTGAGCCTCCCAATTGTAATTTTTATTTGGTTTTATTTTATTTCATTTTGGACTAATTTTCATTTTCTTTATTTTCTTTTATTTTCCTTTATTTTTATCTTTATTTTTATTTTTATTTTGGATTGTTTAACTTTGTGTGATGTTTTTATATTTTCATTTAACTTAGTTATAATTAATAATTGGGTTTGAATGTGAATTGTGTTGTATACATTTTGAGGTTCAAATTAGGTTCATACACATAAAATCTTCATGAGAAAAGCAAGGAACAATGAACCGGAGCACAAGGAATAACGACACAATCTCATACGAAAGAGAGGCAACCCATTATTTTAGGTAATATTTTTCTTTTTCTTATAGTTTAGTTAATTTTTCTATTTGTTCCTTTTAAACGCTTTTCTGAACATGTGCGTAGTTGAAAACATTGAGGACAATGTTTAGTTTAAGTTTGGGGGTACAAATAGGTCGTCCAATAAAAACTTTTTGATATAAAACTATCATGCCTTCTTGTTAATTTAAAGTGAGTAACTGAATCTTTATACATGTTTTGTTTGATTTCTTGTACATATTCAAGGTTAATTGTAAAAGTTGGTTTTGTTCATAGTTCATACTTCATGCTTTTTAATATTGAAATTGAGATGAGCCCAAATTTTGTGTTTAAGAATCAAATAGTGGAGAATACCTTGTGAGTTGATTGTTGAGCCATTAACGTTGTATTCTGAGAGTTAATCATTATTCTACTCTTTTAAACACTTTTCTTATTATTTCAAATTGTTAGAAGATCTCTATAGGTTTTTGCATTGAATGTTAGGATTTTAAACATCTAATGAAGAATCGTATGCTTAATTGTATTGCTTAGATTAAATGATTTGAGTAAAATGTAGAGTGTTTGCCTATCTCATCCATGTTTGACTTTAAAAGATATGAGGGAATTCCTATATCCATTCACAAAATACATATGTATTTGGGTCTTTGTATATATAAAAAAAAAAAAAAAAAAAAAAAAGATAATAAGTTTCTTATGACCCTAAGTTCTTCAAGTATGAATGGTTAATATAAAAAATAAATAAAAATAAATAAATAAAAAAAAATAAAAATAAAAATAAGTTCCCTTAAAGTCAAAGCATTTTCATTCTAGGGCACACTTGAAATTTTTGCTTAAAGATTTTAATTGATGCATGAGATTAGTAATGTGATTTCTTCATAAATCCTATCATTTGATTCCTTTCATGAGATCAATGTTATACACTTTTTGAGCCTTTCTTGTTTAATCATATGCGAATCTATTAGCTCATTTCTTTACATAACTTCTATTCGCATATACTTTGTTGAGTGTTTGAACCCATAGGATCAGTGTGATATGAAGAGTGAATTTTTATCTTGTGAGGAGTAGAGTTGAAACACTAGGTTTGGGAGAATCAATGTTGATATATTTTTTTTAGTATTGGAGTATGCACTTGTGATGCAAAACTGATTTGCATGATGAATCCTTAATATGTTAAGATGATTAGATAAAATTATGTATGAGTTTCAATTATAAACTGAAAATAACTGAAGCATGAGAAATTTTATTGACTTAAGTTTGTAGTTTTTATTTTTAGTTTTGTTATTTGTCGTTTTAGTTTTTCTTTTAGTTGGATGTTTGTGGGAATCATCACTGAAAACCCTCACGAGACTTTAACTCGTCCACTAGGGCAACCTAGGGGTTTAAAGGCTTGTTGCATATGCTAAATGCAACCGTGATAATCTACGGAAGTGATTTAGGTTAGTATAGTTTAATTTTGGTTTTGCTTGGGACAAGCAAAATATTAAGTTTGGGGGTGTGATAACTCTATGAAAATAGAGTTATTATATCATTTTTATGCTTAATATTTCTTATTTTATTTTATTATTTTCGTGTTTTGGAAGGTATTTCATTGTTTTGTAGGTTAAAGTAGATTTGGGAAGAAATGTGGAAAAAGAGAGCAAAAGTGAAGCAAAAGTGCTTAAAAATGTAAGCCTTACATTGGATGTCATTCATTATGTAAGGGGGACAAACAAGGGCTTAGCAACGTAAGCCTTACATCGAGAATCAACATACTATGTAAGGGCATTTACAGCGCAAGAAAACAAGGCGCGCCGCGGCGGGAAAAACCTGTGCCGAGGCGAGAGGCTCTCGGGTTGCATCCTGGGAAATCAGAAATTCAACGTGCGCCGCGGCGGGCAAAAACCTGCGCCGCGGCGGGAGGTGCCAAAATTGCCCAGAAATCCTAAAACGCGTCTCCCATTTCTTTCCCCCTATATATACCACACTATCACTCTCCAAAACACAATTTTTCAGCCTCCATTTTTCTTCCACAGTTTTTAGAGGTTTTTGGAGCTCCCTCTCCATTTTAGGAGCTAGAAGCAAGTTTGGAAGCACTTTTGGAGCATCAAGAAGCAATTGAAGGGGGAATTCTTCTTAAGGGTGTAATAAATTTCTCTCTTAATTGTATTTCTTTATGTTTTGATTTTGTTTTTATTCTTGAATTTCTAGTTTCTAAAATGTTGATTATGGAGTAGTAATTTTGTTCTAGGGATTTTGATGGAACCCATTCTATAGAAATGATTGTGTAATATTTATTTGATATTATTGAAATGTGTGGATTATCTAATTTAATGTGCTTAATGCTCTTAATTAAATTGGCCATTTAATTAGGTGATATGTTAATTTTGTGTGCAATTGAAAGATTGATATGAAATTATGAACATGCATTGAATTAGCATATATGTAATGAGGAAGAAATTTCCATTATTTTGTATGTGATCATTTTTAAACTCTAGGTACTTAATGACCCATGTATGCTTAGATGACCATAGACATGTGGGCTAGGTTTATATGGATTAGAATTACATGACCATAGACATGTGGGTGTAATTAATTGAGTAGAGTTGATTAATAATTTGTGCATTTTTAATTCAATATTAATGTGATATAAAAACAATCATGGAAATAGAATGGGGAAAATTGAATTCCTAGATTTTTATTTATTTAACTAGTTTAATTTATCTATTTTAATGAATCACAAATTTTGATAGTTCAAATAGAAAGGGAGAGTACATATTGCGGTACTTAATTCTAATACACGCCATAATAAGTTCCTTGTGGGTACGACAACCCGATTCTTAAAAATACTTATCACTTGTACACGATCCGTGCGCTTGCGGATTTCGTGCAACACGAATCGATAATCTATGAAAAGAAGGAATAATTATAATCATTTGGATGATCTATACAACTAAACACGATGTCCTCTTCGAAACAAACAGAAGTCTGAGTTCTGTATTTGCCACTGTTGGCAGATAATATATATGAAGTGGGTCTATCATAGCTTGGATCCATGAGAAACACAGTGAGTGATCTTCAGGTGCTGAAACTACTACGAGTATAAGGAATACCACAGCGGCCCCATGAATTGTAAAGGTTGGCTAGAAAGATCCACCTTCGTGCTGGATAAAGGTTAACACAGATGGTGCGGCTTTGTTGGGCTTAGTTGGTTTTGTGTTTTTTAGACAATAAGATTCTTTGTCAAATGTTGTTTTTATATTCCACTTAGGGTTGCTGATGCATTTGAGACAAAGCTAGTGGCTGCCATTCATGCTATTGTGTATCTATCTATTGCTTTTAGGTGGCCGAGGTTTGGTTGAAGTCAGACTATGTTTTTGTTGCAACTCTTTTTTGCACTAAATCATTATCAGTGCAATGGAGATGAAATTTTCCTTGGACTAATAGTTTAGATAAATTTGCTCGCATGAACTTCTATTGCACTTATACATATAAAGAGGATAATGTTGTTACTGATAATATAACATCTAGGACCCCCAATAACTATATTGTGATATGGTGATAACCCCACCATTCGCTAGAACTTTTGTTTTTTCGAAGGCCTAATTATAAATTTTGCTAAGTTATGATTGTATATTTTCATTTTAAATAATACTCGTAGTGTAAGGCTAGATGAAGAATGCATGCTAAAAATGTGTCAACTTAGTTAGGATGTCCCAATATACCTATTGAGACGGTTATCTATGACCTTTCATTAAAAAAACATGCTTAATAGGTTTCAATTTAATTTGATAATTTTAATTTCTCTTCGAAGCTTCTATTAATATTAAGATTTTTTTTGTTTCTTTACAAGTTAATTAATACTTATCTATTTTAAAAGATTAAGATATTACGTTTTAAGTAATTATTTCGATTCAAAATAGTAATTGTATTACATAACCCTTTGTATAGAGTTTTATTTTTCGTTCTCTCAGAAAAAATATATGTTTATTTTTTTACAATGTAAATGAACATATATTTTTTAATGTTGTAAGAAAATGAACATATTTTTTTTATCATAACTTGATATATACATTAATCCATAGCAACAATCTAATTGGTCCCAATTATTAAGTGATTCCACAATCGATTTATATTGCTAATTTTATGTTTAATTAATAATTGATACCTTACTTGATATATATATTATTACTCACATATACTATGAATAATAATAAATGTAATTATTATAATAAATAATACGTTATTTGATACTTATATTATTACTCACATATAATATAAATAGTAATAGATATAATTATTATATTACTTATTAGTTAGTATTCAGATTAATACAAGACACAAAAATTTAACTAAATTCTCAAAACATATATCAATTATATCCTTTCTCAAAATAATCGTTTGTTTCATACAAACTCAATCTCAAATTATTTAATTTAAATTATACATAAAATTAATTTTATATATGAATTAATAATTTTTTTTATAATCTTACACGTATATATAGGCTTGTTATATTAAAGACAAGAAATATAAATTAAGACCTTGTTATAATTTAAAGAATGATTGGTTAAATTAATGGATATAATTTTGAAACTTCTTAGGAAAATAAAAGGAAAAGAAAATAGGTTGAAATAAATCTTATTTAATAATTGTAATCTATGACCCATCATTTTAATTTTTATTTAAAATTACAATTTTATTCTTAGTATATATTATTAGAGATTTTTAACTTTTTTATTGTTCAATTTTTGTCTCCAGCCGTTCAATTTTAGACAGTCTAGTTGGTGGACATGTGTCAACTCAGTTTTAGCTATTGGGATTGCTTGTCGGTCAAAATCTGATCAATTGAATATTCGTCCAATTTTGAAAAATAATTGAAACACAAACTAGATAAATCCTACTCAAGTCCCATATCATGAATCTACTTCTGAATCTCAAACTAGCAAGCAAGCTATAATGATCAAGATCTTGTAAAAGGAAAATCAAATAATTAAAGTAGAAAATTAAGGATTACCCATCAGCAGTATTTCTAAGATCCCAGCCAGAAATATCAGCAGCTTCAGTAAGATCATCTTTCCACGTCTGTATCTTATTTGTATCATTACCTAAAGACAAGAACCTCCTCTCATGTTTCTCCAAAGCTTCAGCAAAAGAACCCTTTTGTCTCCTCACATCCGCAGGCTTAATGTCGAAAAAAATTGGGATCACCATCTGCTGTAGAGTTCTTCGGCAATGCATAATCGTAGACAGTTCTTCAAGACACCATGTGGAATCAGCATAATTTCTTGAGAAAACAACAATGGAAATCTTGGAAGTTTGGATCGCTTTCACCAGTTCTGAAGATATATCTTCTCCTTTTCGAAGGCCAACGTCGTCTATGAAAACATTAATTCCTGCTTGTTCAAGCATCATATGGAGATAATCAACAATGGTTTTGCGGGTATCTTCACCCCGAAAACTCAAGAACACGTCGATACTCCCTCGAGTGGAGGAAGATGAAGATCCATGATATGAGGTTGACACCATTTTTGTGAGTAAAAATAAATATACTAATTTATAATGTAGACTCCCTTATATAAATTAAACGTGATAATCTCACTCTAACATCAGTCATACTCACCGGCCAGCAGGTCTCTATCCTACAAACTTCACCACCAAGTATCTTATCTCCTTTTTGTACTACAATGCTACGACTATAAAAAGATAATAATTAATGAATAATAATGATACAACAAACAACAAACAACGAACAACAAGAATACTATTTGAAAAAAAATCGAATATTATACCTCATATTGGGAAATATTTGGAATATAATGCGTAATCATATTAAAAATATATAAATTTCAAATAGAAATACAAATCATGCAGCATATCTAAGACTTTATTTGATAATGATTTATAAGTTTTGATTAAATAATTAATTTTATTAATTTTTGAGTAAAAATAGTTGTTTGATCACAAATTATATGATTTTTAAGGGAAAGCTTTCTATGTTTTGATTTTTTTTTTCAAAACTTTTAAAAATAAATAATAGTTTTAGTTATTATTTATAAATTTTAAGTTGTTAATCATTTTCTTATAATACTATCGTAAGACTAGATTTAGTCTTTAGAACAAATATTTGTTAAAAATAAAAAAAAAATCAAAAATTAGATTTAAAAATCTCATTTTAAAAAAATTATGAGTCACCTCAAATTTATCAATTTGATATATGAGCGTTATCATTTTTTTAAAATTTTATATTAGTGCAATTCTCTCTTTTGTGTTTTATTTTTATAATTTATTGAAAAACTTGATAGTTCTTGAAAATTTATTGCATAATTTTTTTTTTGACCAAACACAGTATGGATTCTAAGTTCAAAGCTGAAAAAGTTTTTAATCACGGATCAAATAAGCCTAGAGGGGGGTTAATAGGTTATTTTCAATTTTCAACAAATATTATATAATCTAATCACAACGGCCAGACATGCAATCGTGTGTAAAGATAAATGCGGAATAATAAAACAACACACGATATTTTTAGGTGGAAACAACCTAGGCCACAACAATGACCTAAGAGGAAAACCACCGGTCCACCGGACCACCTAACTATTCACTATGAAAATAATGTTCAATTACAACCATAGAGTCCAGAACTACCCGTCGCAGATAGATCCCCCTTTCTGTAATTTACTTACGAGCCGCTTGCTCCTTTCACAGCCTCCAATAGTTAGATGTCTGGATCCGGACCAACGTTCCGATCTACTTGAGTCACACAAGATCAACCGAACCCGTCACCTTCAGTAATTTCGAGTCACACGAAATACTGAAGCCGTCACCTGTAACGTTAGCACAATAACACAAGTGCAATGCGTGTCCTAGAGCGGATTCAAACAATGAATAATCCTAACTAGCAAATATACTAACATGCGATGTAAAAACAATATCAGCTAGCAAACCCTAGAACATTCAATTAAGCTCAATATCATGCAAATCAATTAGGCATATGAATATAACATGAGAAAGCCTAAGAACAATAGATGAAGAGAATAAGCACAATTCAGATGCTAGAAAGTATTAGTGCTGTATAATTCTAAATGCTCAAGTTGATAGTTATGCACAAACATCCCTTCACTTATATAGAGTCCAATCCTAGCTCAATTAGAATTTGCAATTATAACTCTACTTATATCAGGATTTAGTTCTCAAAAGAATTCTTCTCATACAATGATTCTATTCACATCAGCATTTATTTCTCACAAGAATTCTACTCATACAAGGATTCCACAATTAAAACAATACTACGCAAATAAGGACTCTATTTCCACAACACTTTTATTCACACAGGGATTCTACTTTCTTAACACTTCTACTCATACTAGAATTCTGCTTTTTCATTAAATGAGTCAAATTGGTAAAAGTAACACATGGATCGAATACACAAAAAGAGTTTGAGTAGGAATATAATACTGGCTCGATCGATCGATAGGCTGTCTCGATCGATCGAGACCTTATCGATCGATCGACACACAAAACTCGATCGATCTAACTCAAACAGAGAGAACCTGGATCGAAGTTGTTCTATACTCGATCGATCGAACATGGTTCGATTGATCGGTCCAATTTCTCGATCGATCCAGTCCAAACAGAGAGCACCTAGATCGAAGTTGTCTCAGTCTCGATCGATAGAGTGATCGATCGATCGAACAATACTCTCGATCGATCGACCAGCATGTGCACAATACATTTTTCGTTACGATCCATACTAAGTGTCGTGCTCAATTGTGTGAAGAAGTATGCATGATGGAATATTATACCTGTCATATGGGCGTTGCAAGCTTGGTGACTCCATCATCACGTGTTGTCTGAATAATCGTTGAATTCCTATTCTAGATTACAATCAAACATTTTGTCCACGAAAATTGCCAATACAAAATAAACCTTACAATCTCCCCCTTTGGCATTTTCGTGTGACAAAATCACTCTTTCACTACATAACGCTCAAGGTTAAAATATCATTACATCAATTACATAGTGGACTGTCTATGATCTGGTGGATCATCTTCGCTTGATACTTGATATGCTCGGTCCACTGAAATTAGACAAACAAATAGCACACCAATTTGGCTTGACAGCCTCATTGGTTATCAGTTCAGTGTACATAAAGATGCGAATGAATTGTAGTGTATGTGCAACATGAATCTTTCTCCCCCACAACTAATAAATGCAACATCTCCCCCTAAATGCAACATCTCCCCCTTAATCCAATCTTCATAGAAACATGAACCTTTCTCCCCCTTTTTGGCATACGAAAATGACAAATCATGAAGCACCAGAGATGATAAGGGTCACTCACAACAAGGTGGGCTAAAAATGCATAAGATCACACATGTATATGTCCAAAGCATGTAGGAAGAATTGCATAAGTCAAAAAAAATAATGAAATATGTATGCAATGACTCCTCCTAAGTTCTATGACTCTCTAGACGAAAAACAAATTTAAAAGAAAAACAATTTTTTTTTTTTTTAAATTTTTAACCACACAAAGCAATGAACTCATTTAACACGAATAAGCATACGACCATTTAAAAAAAATTATTTTTGCTTAAATTTTGATCATTCATTGTATTATCAAAATAAATAGGTCACATAAGCACACTAACACATATAATGACATATTGACATTCACTTAAGGTAGTATACAATTTTGAATTCCACTTGTATTTCAATAATTTCATTTATGACCAATTTTAAGAGACTCAAAAGAAAATAAGTTCATCTATCATGCTAAATTATAATTGAGTCTTCATTCTTACATAATAAACTATGTCTATGTACAAGGAGATTTCTTATTAATTTTTTAAACCCTTTTTGTTCTTTCTTTTTGTACATGCCAAATAGAATTTCTTAATTAAATTTTTATTTTATCTAATTTTTTTTAAGCATGCACAAGCCATAAATCTAGTATGATGACTTTGACACTAGTTATGAGGTAGCCCTCTCCGCTCACTGCGGTAGCTTCACATATCATAGTAGGTAGCCCTCTCAATACTAGTTATCTCCTTAGGATAAATTATTAAAAAATAAGAAATAGAGCTCAATATAATTTCGCAATCAAGATTAGCTCAAGTCTTAGAGTCTTTCAAAATTAATCATAAACTTCATAGATGACATACATGAGTGTTCTGTGGATGTGTGCATAAGTTCAGTCAATAGTGTCATCATATGGTAATAATGTAAATATGTGCAGAATTTTGAATTTTAGCATAGAATATACAATGAGAATCAAAATAAGCCACAAAAGATAAGTTTGTATAAGTATAAGCATCATTTGAATTCAATACCTTGTAGACTTTTTTTTTTTTTTTTTTTTGTAAATCCTAAACAAAATTCTAACAACAAAAATGAAATAAACCTATAAAAAAAATACTCACCTAGGGTCATTTAAGCACTCAAACAAAAGTACCTAGGTGGTCTAGCAATAGTAATCAATTGATAGGAAACATGCAATATTTCCTAACCCAAATTTTCATGAATTTTGACTTCTTGATGAGTGCTCGAAAAGCACTAATATTTCGTGATTAATTGTGCGTAATTGATTGATATATAGATTTATTATGATTATTATTTCGATTATTTTCATAAATCTATCCATTCGGAGTCACGGGTATATTTTAGTGTATTTCAGATGTTTTTAGCGTCAAATGAGTCAAATGATGAAATCACGCAAAGACGGGACACCTACGGCGCTCGGATCACAAGTTACGGGCTAATCAAGACAAAATATGTAAGCCTTACATATAGTGCCATCACATATGTAAGGGGGGACGTGAAAAGAAGGAAATCATTGCGCGCCGCGGCGAGAGAATTGCATGCCGCGGCGTGAGGCTCTCGGGTTGAATTCTGGAAAACAATGAAGCATCGCGCGCCGCGGCGGGAGAATTGCATGCCGCGGCGGGGAGCTCTCGGGTTTTTGCATATTTTTCAGAAATTGTGTTGCGCCGCGGCGGGGAAAATGCATGCCGCGGCGCGCCTATTCCTATGGCACATAGGATTCGTGTAAACCCTTACATCTATAAAAACCCCCTTAGAGTCCCCCTTACATACAACTCGAAATAACTTGACCAATTCATACACAACTCTTCCTCTTCTCAATTTTGCGACCCAAACACGACATTCAATCAGCTTTGAGAGCGTTGCCACACTATAACGAAGCGAGAGATACCATTCTAAGGATTCAAGGAAGCCAACGATGATCGAAGATAAAGCTTACGGAGGAGTACGTCAACCGATCCATAAGCGGTATTTAGATTTAGGTTTTCCTTGTTGTTATAGAATTAATTTATCTTCTCCATTTGTTAAAGTGTATGATCATATTTTATTTGTCTATGAATAACAATATGAACATGAGCGGCTAGTTTCATTATGGATGTTTAGTTTGTGTTGCCATGTTTGCTAGGATTGTGTATGGTGTATTTAATTGATTTATGAATGAATTACTTTTTGATTAAGAGCATGTTTAAATGTTTGATTATGAATAATCATGGGCCAATTTGGTGTTCGTAGTTAGACTGAAAAATCTGAGAATTTAGTTAGAGGAACGTCACCTTAACTCTTTTCCGAAACACTTAATCAAAGCTTCAAGTTAGTGACTTAGTCATAGCATTAATTTGATTGGCATAATTTCCTTGCGCATAATTTGATAGCTAGTTAATTTACCCCGGCCAAAGGCGGTTAATTAGTTAATCAACAAAGAAACCTACCCCAGCCAAAAGGAGTTTCGTAATTAAAAGGAAAGCCGGTAGTTTAATTCATATAGGACGTTCATGCATATCACCATACCTTTTCGATGCAAACATGGTTAACCAAGCTAAACGTCCATACATCCTCTATTGATATTTGATTTGATTGAATCGATTGTCTGATTGCCATCTTGATTTCGTGTGATTTTCATATGATTGTTCCCGTTACCAAAACCAAACAAACTCTTTTTACAGTTTTATTAGCATTAGGATTCTAGTTACTTAGAGTTTTAGTTTCACTAAAACTCTATTTAATTAGTGATTCGTTTTCATTAGAACTCTGATTAGGTTAAAAAGTTAGTTATTTAGAACCACCGCAATTCCTTGAGAGACCGACCTTGGAAGTTGCTTGTCACTTTACTACGAGTGATTCGTACACTTGCGAGTACACATTTTAACACATCACTTCTCTATGTTTTTGGGTTGAGATTTAATTACATTAGGTTTTAGAAGCATTCTCTTAGACTCATCTTTCTTATTCAAATTCAACATAGGCATGGTATGATAATAATTATGAGTTCTATACCTATGATCATTAAATCGAAGAGCATTCATCAAAAATCTACATTTCGGTCGAATATGGCCTTTTCTACCACAATGATGACAAACAGGCACAAACTTAACAGTTTTAGCTACTACAGTTTTAGTGGGTGTTTGTGCAAAATTTGTAGCAGTAGAGGTAAAGTTAGAAGACCTTACAAATGTAGTTTTTGAAGTGGAAGGTGTACAGTTTTCATCTAGGAAGCCAAGTCCACGTGTATCACCGAAAGGTTTACCAATGCTCAACATCTTGTCTAGTCGTTCAGCTCCAATTGTTAATCTCTTGACAGTTTCTTTTGATTGCTCTAATTCCTGTACAAGCTTTGAATTTTCCTGTTCAATACCTGCAAGACTTAAACTCAACTTGTCAAAATGCTCAGACAGTTCAACTTTTTCTTTTTCTAAAACTGATAGATTAAGGTCTTGCAAATTGATCTGTTCATTCAGCTTTGTTATAGTTATGAGTAGTTTATCTTTTTCCTTTTTGCATTTAATTAAATCAATAAATAAATCCTCAAAATTGTTTGCATTAAATTTAGCAAGGATACGTTTACTTCCCTCTTCATCTGAATCAAAGTCTGACTCACTGGAGTATCCACCAACAGTTGATGTAAAAGCTACGTAGTTAGAGTTGACATTTTTTGAACCACTAGCTTGGTCTTCATCACTTTCTGTGTCACTAAGGGTAGCATTGAAAGCTTTTCCTGTTTTCTTCTTGTTGTTGGCACAATCTGCTGCATAGTGTCCAAAACCATTGCATTCAAAACATTTAGGACCAGTGGGTTTAGATTTCTTACCTTCTGAACTCATTGGCGTGAATTCTCTTCCCTTACGATATCTTGATTTTTCTTTAATCTGTAGATCCTTTTTGTTGAACATTTTCTTGAGTTTTCTAGCTAGAGTGAGTAGATCTTCATCTTCTACATCATCATCACTATCGTCAGCATTGGTGGTTTTGAGAGCAATTCCAATGTTCTTTTTGGGTGCTGGAAAGTTCATCTCAAATGTTTGAATTGACCCAACTAGTTCTTCAATCTTCATGGTGTCAATGTCTTTGCTTTCCTCTATCGCTGTAACCTTTGCTTCAAAGCGTTCTGGTAATGAGCATAAGACTTTTCGAACCAACCTGCGTTCATCAATTTTATCTCCAAGATTTGAAGAAGAGTTAGCAATATCACATAAATTAGCATAAAACTCAGAAAACGTTTCATCCTCCTTCATTCTAAGATTTTCAAACTTAGTAGCTAACATGCGAAGTTTTGTTCGTTTAACTTGGGACGTGCCCTCATGGGCAACCTCTAAAGTGTCCCAAGCAGCCTTAGCAGTTTCAACATTAGAGATACGTCGGAATTCATCCGACGACACAGCACTAAAAATAGCATTAATGCCCTTTTGGTTCCAGCCACTACCAATTCTATCTTGGGGAGTCCAATCAATCCTAGGTTTAAGTGTGACAACATTATCCTTTGTAACCGTAGGTGGTTCCCAACCATAAAGCACAGAGTTCCAAACACTTTCATCTAAGGAACGTAAAAAGGCTCTCATACGAGCTTTCCAATATGGGTAGTTAGACCCATCAAAATAAGGTGCACGGGTTGTAGAAAAACCCTCTCTCATATTATCCATAATAAGGTCCTAGGCAAACACTAAGTATATCTAGTGACCCGCTCTGATACCAATTGAAAAAGTTTTTAATCACGGATCAAATAAGCCTAGAGGGGGGTTAATAGGTTATTTTCAATTTTCAACAAATATTATATAATCTAATCACAACGGCCAGACATGCAATCGCGTGTAAAGATAAATGCGGAATAATAAAACAACACACGATATTTTTAGGTGGAAACAACCTAGGCCACAACAATGACCTAAGAGGAAAACCACCGGTCCACCGGACCACCTAACTATCCACTATGAAAATAATGTTCAATTACAACCATAGAGTCCAGAACTACCCGTCGCAGATAGATCCCCCTTTCTGTAATTTACTTACGAGCCGCTTGCTCCTTTCACAGCCTCCAATAGTTAGATGTCTGGATCCGTACCAACGTTCCGATCTACTTGAGTCACACAAGATCAACCGAACCCGTCACCTTCAGTAATATCGAGTCACACAAAATACTGAAGCCGTCACCTGTAACGTTAGCACAATAACACAAGTGCAATGCGTGTCCTAGAGCGGATTCAAACAATGAATAATCCTAACTAGCAAATATACTAACATGCGATGTAAAAACAATATCAGCTAGCAAACCCTAGAACATTCAATTAAGCTCAATATCATGCAAATCAATTAGGCATATGAATATAACATGAGAAAGCCTAAGAACAATAGATGAAGAGAATAAGCACAATTCAGATGCTAGAAAGTATTAGTGCTGTATAATTCTAAATGCTCAAGTTGATAGTTATGCACAAACATCCCTTCACTTATATAGAGTCCAATCCTAGCTCAATTAGAATTTGCAATTATAACTCTACTTATATCAGGATTTAGTTCTCAAAAGAATTCTTCTCATACAATGATTCTATTCACATCAGCATTTATTTCTCACAAGAATTCTACTCATACAAGGATTCCACAATTAAAACAATTCTACGCAAATAAGGACTCTATTTCCACAACACTTTTATTCACACAGGGATTCTACTTTCTTAACACTTCTACTCATACTAGAATTCTGCTTTTTCATTAAATGAGTCAAATTGGTAAAAGTAACACATGGATCGAATACACAAAAAGAGTTTGAGTAGGAATATAATACTGGCTCGATCGATCGATAGGCTGTCTCGATCGATCGAGACCTTATCGATCGATCGACACACAAAACTCGATCGATCTAACTCAAACAGAGAGAACCTGGATCGAAGTTGTTCTATACTCGATCGATCGAACATGGTTCGATTGATCGGTCCAATTTCTCGATCGATCCAGTCCAAACAGAGAGCACCTAGATCGAAGTTGTCTCAGTCTCGATCGATCGAGTGATCGATCGATCGAACAATACTCTCGATCGATCGACTAGCATGTGCACAATACATTTTTCGTTACGATCCATACTAAGTGTCGTGCTCAATTGTGTGAAGAAGTATGCATGATGGAATATTATACCTGTCATATGGGCGTTGCAAGCTTGGTGACTCCATCATCACGTGTTGTCTGAATAATCGTTGAATTCCTATTCTAGATTACAATCAAACATTTTGTCCACGAAAATTGCCAATACAAAATAAACCTTACAAAAGCAAATAAAAAATGAGATTTGCATTAATAAATAAATGTAATCACTTTCGTAGCTCCATTTATTGTAAACATTTCTTCATAACATAATTAAATTCATTTGTCATACTGTCTATTATTTTTTTCATATCATAACTTTACTATTTTTAAAATAAAATTATAACACTGTTATTTTCATTATAATATAAAGAATATTATCTATAATATGTTTTTTAGAGTTGCTCGAAAAAGATTCCCCAGTTTTGCCCGAAAAAGGGAATTTATTTTATTATAAAGTTTTCTAGAGTTGTTGATGAGAGATGAGGTGGTAATTACTAACACGAATTTGATAATACGACTTGAATATAATATGATATAAATTTTTTGTAAGAATTGATCAATAATATTTTTATATTTTTAAAGATTTTATTATTTCTTATTATTATAAATAGACAACATGAAAAAAAAGTCGACTAAATTTTTTCATGTGTCAATTAATACGAAAATTCGATACAAATAACATAAAATAAACACGGTATTGACACAAATAATACCAAAATAAATATGATATAAATACGACTAATATGACACGATTGTCACTAACAGAAAACAGTCTTGTACGGCAAAGCGAGCCTTACCCACTAATGACTGACACCTTCTGTTTTTTCTTCTTTGAAGCGAGCCTTACCCACTAATGACTAACACCTTATGTTTTTTCTTCTTTGATTTCTATGGTCTTTGACTTATTCGTGCTACTTATGAAACTTTTTTTTTATTATTCTACGTCATTAGTTAAAAAAAATTAAATGATATAATCAATATACAATAAAATAATTTTCATTAAATGGTTCATATTAATTATTTAAAATATTTATATTATTATTAAATAATTAATATTGTTTATTTATTAAAATGTAATCAAACAAAACCTTATAAATAGAGCCTCAAAATCTAAAAAAATATGCATAAACTCATCCTTAAATTCTTTAAAATTTCATCTGATCTTAATCATTCTCCTTAGAAATTGATTTAAGCATCATAATAGATACAACATCCTACGTTATCATTCTTTCTCATGTGGTTTGCTAGTGAATTATGACACATAAAATCAACAAGTGCACAATACGTGTACAAGTATTAAGTGTTTTTAATAACTAAGATTGTTGTGCCCTAGTAATTAGATTAATAAGAAGTTGAATATCGAACTATAGTTACACTAAATTATTTAGGCTAACGAAAATAGATAGATAAAATAATAAAAATATAAAATTTATACTACTTGATCCAACACAACCACGTACACTAACAAATTAATTAAGTACAAAAGAGTCTTTGGAATCAGCTCTCCCTCAATCTTCTACACATGAATTTATTTACCATCCCAAATAATTTCCAAACAAATTATATGATTAATTAACTCTAACATATGCATGCATTTTTCTCTAAAGTAAAATTCACATATTATAGTAATTTAACCTAATTACACTCTCATACTAATTAGATTACACTACTATTCATTATAAATGTCAATTATGGATCATACATATGAATTGTACCTCTTAGCCTAGACACCATGTATGCTATTCAATCAAGATAAGCAACTAAATACTTATCTCAAAACTACACACTACCTCTATGGTATAATTGTTAATTAGACAATTAATGACATGAAATTCAGATTGAATAATTTAATTTAATTTGCAATTACATTAGAATGGAAAACAAAATTGTATAGATAAATTGAGTTCAAAAAGATTCTAATAACAAGTTTAATTATACATAATCATATTCAATAAATCCTAAAATAATAAGAAAATACAAGAGAATAGATAAAATCAAAAAGGGTAGAGAAAGATAACACCAATTTACGCCTGTCGTGCAGGAAACTAATCTGACTGTCACTCGAGTGAAACTAAACTCAAACACCTTTGTTTGAGACTGTATAGTTTATTCATTGGCTGCATTTCTGGTTATTCAATTATTTGTATAATGCCTTTCGCATGTGAAGTACATAGCTTTTGAAGGGTCTGAAGCCTCAAAAGAGCTCGTGCGCGCGCGCACATACACATATATATAATTGAACTTATTCTAAAATGTTATCTTATACTTAGTGTGTACATACAAATTTATCTTAACATATTCTATGTATAATTGAGATGTTATTTTAAAAATAATTTAATTATGTATAACTTGAACATGCTTTTTAGAACCAGAGTTGGATTTTTCTATATATGCCTGATTTCATGATGATATTGAGAATATTTAGGCACAAAATATGAGAATAAATTCAAATGTATGATGTGCTTTTGCCATCTACAAATGGTATCCAACTAATCTGCGTGAGCAGCCTACTATACACAATAACACAAGTTTTTGTTTTCGGGGTAAATATTCATTTAATTACTAATGTTATATGAAAATTTTCAAGTTATTAATATTTTTTTTTTTCAATTTTCTACTTTTTTTTTTATTATTTTTAAAATATCTTTTAATCAACTATTTTTGCCAAAAATTGACCAATTTGATAAAAATATTTAAGTTACAGCATCTCAAGTTATAAGGATGTGGCATAAAAAGATAATAAAGTTATTAATTTATCTTATATTACTTAGATATTTCGATAAAATTTGTAATATTTTATCAAAGTAATTGATAGAAAGACCAATAAAAGTAGTCAATTATAATATAAATAACTAATTGAAAATTTTTCATATGAAAAAAGTATCAAAATGAAAGTTTATCCTGAAAATACACCAAGGTCATTCATTATCTATCCTTTTTCTCTATTCAAATCTTAAGTTGTGGCAAATTTTCCTTTAGATATTTAAGGTATATGAATTTTTTTAATTTACTACTTTAATATTACTTATTTCAATTAAAAATAATTGAAATGTCTTTTAATCGACTATTAATGTAAAAAATTTGTCAATTTATTTGAAAAGTTTAAGTCGCATGCACGACTCATGAAATTATAGCTTAATTATCTTATTTGAGACACGTTCTTATTACTTCATATGCTGCCTAAGTGATTTATATATTTTGATCAAATTGGCCAATTGGGCTAAGATATTTAACTAAAACACATTTAAATAATAAAGTAATCAATTAAAAAAATATAAAAAAGTAATAAATAGAAATTTTTTATATGATATAATAGCTAAATCAACGTTTTTCTCTTTAAGTTTCTTGAACTTCATTAACCTGTGTGCATGGATTAAAATATCTTTATATATCACGATGCCTCCGCCTAATAAATAGCATGAAATGTTTTTTTTAATACAAAAATGTGAAAATCCACTATATTTCAAAGAAATGTTATATATATATAACTACTTTAGTGTGTATAACATTTGAAAATTCACGACTCCAATATATGTATCTTCATAATAATAAATTGGCTTGTGATTCAACTTTGAAAGAAGGAAGCAAATTTTGTACAAGAGTTTGTGGCACACATATCAAAGAAAATGATAATTCCATCATTTAGCATTCCAAAAGACTTACTTTGAATTGATTCACACCTAATTCACTAGTTAGGATTGGTTTGAGTGGTGTGCGAATAATAGGGATTTTTATTACAAATGCAGATCATCTTCTCAATTTGAAGGTAACTCTTTTCTTTCAAATGTTGGAGAAATTGCTAACAAATATGGTTCACATGGTATAACAAATCGACAAAAGCTGTAAGGTTTATTTTGTATTGGCAATTTTCGTGGGCAAAATGTTTGATTGTAATCTAAAATAGGAATTCAACGATTAATCAGACGATACAAGATGATGGAGTCACCAAGCTTGCAACGCCCATATGACAGGTAAAATATTCCATCATGCATACATCTGCACACAATTGAGCATGACACTTAGTATGGATCGTAACGAAAAATGTATTATGCACATGTTGGTCGATCGATCGAGAGTATTGTTCGATCGATCGAGTGGTCGATCGATCGAGCCTGAGACAACTTCGATCTAGATTCTCTCTGTTTGGACTGGATCGATCGAGCAATTGGATAGATCGATTGAACCCTGTTCGATCGATCGAGTATAGAACAACTTCGATCCAGGTTCTCTCTGTTTGAGTTAGATCGATCGAGTTTTGTGTGTCGATCGATCGAGACCTTCTCGATCGATCGAGACGGCCTGTCGATCGATCGAGCCAGTATTATATTCCTACTCAAACTCCTTTTCTAAATTCGACCCTTATGTTATTTTTACATAATTGACCACATTTAATGTTAATAACAAAATTCTTATTTGAGGATAATGGTGGTAATTGGTAAATCCTGATAGGAGAAGAGTTATAGTGAATTGAAAATCCTATTTGACTCTATATAAGTGAAGGGTTGTTTGTGCATAATTGTATCTTGAATCAACCTGAATTAATATTCTCTATCATCTGAGTTGCACTTTAACTTCTTCTCTTCATCTATCTATACTTAGGCGTTTTCATGTTATATTCATATGCCTAATTGATTTGCATGATACTTGAGCTTTATATGAATGTTCTAGGGTTTTGCTAGCTGATTTTGTTTCTACATCGCATGCTGATTGAATCTGCTAGTTAGGATTGTTTATTGTTTGAATCCGCTCTAGGACACACATTGCACTTGTGTTTTTGTGCTAACGTTACAGGTGACAGGTTCAGTATTTCGTGTGACTCGAAATTACTGAAGGTGACGGGTTCGATTGATCTTGTATGACTCAAGTAGATCGGAACGTTGGTCCGGATCCAGACATCTAACTATTGGAGGCTGTGAAATGAGCAACCGGCTCGTAAGTAAATTACAGAAAGGGGGATCTATCTGCGACGGGTAGTTCTGGACTCTATGGTTGTAATTGAACATAATTTTCATAGTGGATAGTTAGGTGGTCCGGTGGACCGGTGGTTTTCCTCTTAGGTCATTGTTGTGGCCTAGGTTGTTTCCACCTAAAAATATCGTGTGTCGTTTTATTATTCTGCATTTATCTTTACACGCGATTGCATGTCTGGCCGTTGTGATTAGATTATATATATTTAATATTTGTTGAAAATTGAAAATAACCTATTCACCCCCCTCTAGGCTTATTAGATCCGTAATTAAAAACTTTTTCAATTGGTATCAGAGCGGGTCACTAGATATACTTAGTGTTTGCCTAGGACCTTATTATGGATCATATGAGAGAGGGTTTTTCTACAACCCGTGCACCTTATTTTGATGGGTCTAACTACCCATATTGGAAAGCTCGTATGAGAGCCTTTTTACGTTCCTTAGATGAAAGTGTTTGGAACTCTGTGCTTTATGGTTGGGAACCACCTACGGTTACCAAGGATAATGTTGTCACACTTAAACCTAGGATTGATTGGACTCCCCAAGATAGAATTGGTAGTGGCTGGAACCAAAAGGGCATTAATGCTATTTTTAGTGCTGTGTCGCCGGATGAATTCCGACGTATCTCTAATGTTGAAACTGCTAAGGCTGCTTGGGACACTTTAGAGGTTGCCCATGAGGGCACGTTGATAACTCTAATTTATTAGAGTATTATTAGCTCTTATTCATAAATACTTGTTTGTTAATTTGAGAATATCCACACATTTTAATCATTTATACACTATTTGTGGGTTTTGTGATTTAAATGAATTCTTTGATAATAAACTCAAAATAATTATGAAATGTGTCAAAAAGAATTATATTTTGATGTGCACTTATTATATTTTCATTGCCCTTGCAGGAAATAAAGAAAACAACAAAGAAAATGCAAAAATACAACTTTGCTGCAGCTTTGCTATAGCATTGCTGCAGCAAAACCATACTAGGAAATCAACGCCAAAACAGAGCTGATGTGGAATCAAGAATTCAAGGGCTGATTTAGACACTAAAGGAAAAGGACGATTTTGTGCTTTCATTAACTCACCTTTTGAGGGATAATATTGGAAATTAACACACCAAAATTTGTCTCTAATTAAACCTAATATAAAAGAGCAAAAACAGGGGCTGATTTGAGAAGCATTCTGCGGCAGAAAATTGAGAACTGATCAGGAACTAATCTGGGCAGCAGGAGGCGATACAAAGGGAGGAAAAACACACGTTAATTCACAGCAGCAAACAGAGAACGAATCAGCAGCAGCAGCCCCAATTTCTGGACAGATTTGGTGCAAGGAAGGAGAGGCAAAACAGAGCATCAATTTGATTATGGAAAGAGACCAATTGAAGCTTGATTTGCAAGAACTTTCATTGAAGAGAAAACAAGAACGAGACAAAGGATCATAATCCAATTGGTTTAGGGTTGTTTTAAGGGATTTATTTATTTATTTCATTATTTCTTTATTATTTGATTCTTCTAAATTCTCTAAGCCATATGGATCTGATTTTGAGCATATATAATTTGATGTTTAATTTTATAAATATGCTTGGCTAAATTCTCATTCAGTTAGGGTTGTGGATATGCAAGTGTATGTAGACCTTGTGCTTTAATTTTATAAAATTGTGCTTTGCTTGGCAAGATGTGCTAGTTATTCTATGCTTGATTGGATGATTTATTCTTATTGATTGCTTGATTAACAATTGATAGGATATTAGACTGAAATTGAATCTGGAAAGGTTAATTTTAAGTTGGATAAAGCTAGAATAATGTGAAGAAATTGATATAGGAATATATAATTATCTCACATAACTCAAAAGAATTTGTGCATAAACGTCGTTCTTAAATTCAGTTTTGCATAGGAATATGTTTTATTGAGTCATAGAATATATAAACATTGCAGATTCGGAAGAATCCTTTGTGGATTTTTGCAATTCTAGTTACTGGTATACTTTGCTACAGCTTTGCTACAGCAATGCTGCAGCAATGCAGTTTGTCTACATCACTTGTCATATTTGCAATCCTAACTGATTTATCTCCTTGCGATTCCTGATATCCTTCTTGTTGAACATTATTTCAGTGTTTTCACTCTTGCTCTCTCGTATTATTTATTTTATTTTAATAAACAAAAACACAAAACATTGATTTTAATAGTTAATTTTTACGAAATTTTCTAGTATTCCAATCTCCGTGGGAACGATCTTTCTTATCATTATATTACTTGTTTGCGACACGTGCACTTGCGTTAAATCATATACACCATTGTGAGCAACAAGTTTTTGGCGCCGTTGCCGGGGATTGGCAACGTTAGAAATTATTCGTAGAAATCGACTTTTGTTTTTATTTAATTTTTGTTTATCTAATATCTCTTTTGTGTCTTTTGTATGAGCAGATTTCGCGACCAGGATATCCTACCCTTCGATCCCGAGATTGAACGTACTTTCAGACTAAGAAGAAGAGAACAACAAGGTTTCGCTCAGATTGAAGATATGGCACAAGCAGGGAACGGAAACAATGGCCATGAACAGAATTTGAACAATGCAATCAATGTGATTCCTCCAATGGATGATAGGGACAGAGCTTTGAATGAATATGCATTGCCCATGCTAGAAGGGTTAAATCCAAGCATCACAAGACCAAACATTCAAGCAACTCACTTTGAGTTAAAATCGGTGATGTTTCAGATGCTACAAACAGTTGGGCAATTTAGTGGGTTACCTACAGAAGATCCTCATTTGCATCTCAGGTTATTTATTGAAGTCAGTGACTCATTCAAATGGACAGGGGTAACCGAGGAAGCATTTAGGCTCAAATTATTTCCATATTCCTTAAGAGATCGCGCTAGAGCATGGCTTAACTCCTTGCCACCTGACTCTATTGCAACTTGGAACGATTTAGCTGAAAAATTCTTGATGAAATACTTCCCACCAACAAAGAATGCTAAACTAAGGAATGACATCACCTCCTACCAACAATTGGATGGAGAATCTCTATATGAGGCTTGGGAAAGATTTAAAGAATTGTTAAGGAAATGTCCTCACCATGGTATACCTCATTGGATCCAAATGGAGACTTTCTACAATGGTCTCAATGCTCAAACGAGAACTATTGTTGATGCATCTGCTAATGGAGCTCTTTTAGCCAAGTCTTACAATGAAGCCTATGATCTACTTGAGAGGATGGCCAGCAATAATTATCAATGGCCAATGGACAGAGTTGCAGCTGCAAAAAGAGTGGCTGGTGTGCATGAGGTTAATGATGTTACAGCACTTACAGCTCAAGTGTCATCCTTGGTTAATCTGTTGAAGAATCAGCATATGACAGCAAATGTGAATTCAATCCATGATTCAGGAATTTCATGCGTCTATTGTTCGGGGTCTCATGTGTTTGAAAACTGTCCTTCAAATCCTGAATCAGCTTGTTTTGTGAGTAATGTCAACAGGAACCACAACCCATACTCCAACACATATAACCCAGGGTGGAGGCAACACTCTAATTTCTCTTGGAACAATCAAGGTGGTAATCAAGCTAACCATACCACACCTAACCGCCCTGCATTCCCACCAGGATTTCAGCAGCAACAACAAAGAAACCAACCAAGTGAATCGACTAGTTCGTTGGAATCTCTACTTAAAGAGTACATGGCTAAGAATGATGCAATCCTCCAAAGCCAAGCTGCATCAATGAGGAACCTAGAAAACCAAGTGGGTCAGCTTGCTAATGAACTTAAGAATAGACCACAAGGTACACTTCCAAGTGACACCGAAATTCCAAGGAGGGAAGGAAAGGAATTTTGCAAAGCTATTACTTTACGGAGTGGGAAAGAATTAGAGGGACCAATTGGACAGAAAATGAGTCAACAGGAAAGTATCGTAGTCCAAGATAACGAGATAAAAGAACAGGACAAATCTGAATCAGTTTTGACAAGGTCAGAAAATTCTGGTACCCAAAATGCTACAGCATTGCTGCAGCAAAGTTCGCAGCAACACCGACCACCTCCTCCATTCCCTCAAAGGTTTCAAAAACAGCAGCAAGATCTACAATTCAGAAGATTTCTAGATGTTCTTAAGCAGCTACACATTAATATTCCCTTGGTTGAAGCATTAGAGCAAATGCCAAATTACGTTAAGTTCATGAAAGACATCTTAACCAAGAAAAGACGGTTTGGTGAATTTGAAACGGTAGCTTTAACAAGCGACAGTAGTGCCATGCTGCAAAATAAACTTCCTCCTAAGCTTAAGGATCCAGGAAGTTTCACAATTCCATGTTCCATTGGTAATCAGTATTTTGGCAAGGCCTTGTGTGATTTGGGAGCAAGCATTAATTTGATGCCTATGTCAATTTTTAAGAAATTGGGCATTGGTGAAGCTAGACCTACTACAGTCTCTTTGCAATTAGCTGATCGTTCTATTGCTCATCCAGAAGGAAAAATTGAAGATGTTTTGGTTAAGGTTGACAAATTTATTTTTCCTGTGGATTTCATTGTGCTAGATTATGAAGCAGACCGCGAGGTGCCTATTATCTTGGGTCGACCATTTTTGGCCACAGGACGGACTCTAATTGATGTTCAAAAGGGAGAATTAACCATGAGAGTTCAAGATGAGCAAGTCACTTTTAATGTATTTCAAGCCATGAAATTTCCCAATGATTTGGAAGAATGCTCATCCATCTCAGTTATAGACTCATTGGTATCTGAAGCTGTTGAAAACTGTTGCTATGCTACATCAGATACATCTTTGCTGCAACATGAATCAGAATGTGAAGAAAATGAAGAGAAACTCAAGTTGGTACAAACAGGAAATACCTATTTTAAATCGAAAAAAAGTTTGAGTCCTTAGACTTGTCTTCTCGAGAATTCAAGGTTCCTAAACCCTCAATCATTGAACCACCAACTTTGGAATTGAAACCCCTCCCAACTCATTTGAAATATGCATACCTGGGTGAATCTTCCACTCTTCCTGTCATCATTTCAACTCAATTATCAGAAAAACAAGAACTTCAGTTACTTGATATCTTGAAAGGGCACAAAAAGGCCATTGGATGGACTATTGCTGATATAAAGGGTATCAGTCCCTCATTCTGTATGCACAAAATATTGCTTGAAGATGGTGCAAAAGGATCCATAGAAGCTCAGAGAAGACTTAATCCAATCATGAAGGAAGTTGTTAAAAAAGAGGTCATTAAATGGCTCGATGCTGGAATTATTTATCCTATCTCCGACAGCTCATGGGTCAGTCCAGTTCAATGTCTTCCTAAGAAAGGAGGTATGATTGTAGTAGAGAATGCTAATAATGAATTAATTCCTACAAGAGTTGTCACTGGTTGGAGAGTTTGCATGGATTTTAGGAGATTGAACAAAGGCACTAGAAAGGATCATTTCCCCCTCCCTTTCATAGATCAGATGCTAGATCGCCTTGCAGGAAAAGAATTATATTGCTTCCTAGATGGGTATTTCGGGTACAATCAGATTGCCATAGATCCTGAGGACCAACACAAAACAACCTTTACATGTCCCTATGGTACTTTTGCTTTTCGAAGAATGCCGTTCGGATTATGCAATGCACCAGCTACTTTTCAAAGGTGTATGATGGCAATCTTTACCGATATGATAGATCAATTTGTGGAAGTTTTTATGGATAACTTCTCAGTATTTGGAGACTCATATGACTCTTGTTTGCGAAATTTGGCTGCGGTTCTACATCGTTGTGAAGAAACCAACCTAGTCCTGAATTGGGAAAAATGTCATTTTATGGTAAAAGAAGGAATTGTATTAGGACACAAGGTATCTAAGAGTGGTCTTGAAGTTGATAAGGCAAAAATTGAGACGATAGAAAAATTGCCATCACCAAACTCAGTAAAGGGAATTCGCAGTTTTCTTGGACATGCGGGGTTTTATAGGCGTTTCATCAAAGACTTCTCCAAAATTTCAAAACCCCTATGTACTCTGCTCGAAAAAGACCAACCATTTTGCTTTGATGAAGCCTGTTTGCAGGCCTTTCTTGAATTGAAGAATAAACTTGTTTCAGCTCCTATCATTGTAGTGCCAGATTGGTCTTCTCCTTTTGAACTGATGTGTGACGCTAGTGATATAGCAATCGGAGCTGTTTTGGGGCAGCGAAAAAACAAGGTGTTCCATTCCATTTATTATGCAAGCAAGACATTACAAGAAGCTCAATTAAACTACACAGTTACAGAGAAAGAATTGTTAGCTGTCGTCTTTGCATTCGACAAGTTTCGATCGTACTTAATTGGAACCAAGGTAGTTGTCTACATTGACCACTCTGCCATTAAATACCTCATAGCCAAGAAGGATGCCAAACCGAGACTCATTCGTTGGGTTTTATTGTTGCAAGAATTTGATTTGGAAATTAAAGATCGGAAAGGGACTGAAAATCAGGTAGCTGACCATCTCTCCAGGTTGGAACAAAAGAACGAACAATCAATAGACATTAATGAAAATTTTCCCGATGAACAACTATTCGCAGTTTCTCAAGCTTCCATCCCATGGTATGCAGATTTTGTGAACTTTTTGGTGAGTGGACTGATGCCTCCTGACTTGACCCATCAACAAAAGAAAAAGTTTTTCCACGATGTTAAGTTTTATTATTGGGATGAACCTTTCTTGTTTAAGCAATGTGCAGACCAAATGATTAGGAGATGTATTCCGGAAGAAGAAATAGAGGATGTTTTACAACAATGCCATGACTCCCCATATGGAGGACATTTTGGAGGAACAAGAACTGTTTCCAAGGTCTTGCAATCTGGATTTTATTGGCCTACCCTGTACAAAGATGCCCACAATTTTGTGTTGCAATGTGATAGATGCCAACGGGTAGGTAACATCTCTAGGAAGCAAGAAATGCCACTTAACAACATTCTAGAAGTGGAATTATTTGATGTCTGGGGAATAGATTTTATGGGACCATTTCCTTCAAGTTATGGAAATCAGTACATCCTTGTAGCTGTTGATTATGTCTC
Organism: Elaeagnus macrophylla; assembly: GCA_029378325.1. Lineage (NCBI taxonomy): Eukaryota > Viridiplantae > Streptophyta > Magnoliopsida > Rosales > Elaeagnaceae > Elaeagnus > Elaeagnus macrophylla. The sequence continues at coordinate 12,242,041 of CM055644.1, read as the reverse complement.
TAAATGGGTTGAAGCTGTTGCACTCCCAACTAACGATGCCCAGGTGGTAGTGAAATTCCTCAAGAAAAACATATTCTCACGCTTTGGAACTCCACGCGCCATTATCAGTGATAGTGGAAAACATTTTTGCAATAAACAATTTTCTATCTTGCTTGCCAAGTATGGAGTCAAACATAAGGTCGCCACACCATATCATCCACAAACGAGTGGTCAAGTGGAAATCTCCAATCGAGAAATAAAGAGAATTCTGGAGAAAACAGTTGGTCCTTCTAGAAAAGATTGGGCTATGAGGTTAGATGACGCACTTTGGGCGTACAGAACTGCATTCAAAACACCGTTGGGCATGTCTCCTTATAAGCTGGTATTTGGGAAAGCTTGTCATCTTCCCGTTGAAATTGAACACAAGGCATATTGGGTCATCAAACAGCTAAATTTTGATATGCAAGCTGCTGGTGAAAAGAGATTAATACAACTCAATGAAATGGATGAATTCAGAAACCATGCTTATGAAAATGCTAAGTTATACAAAGAGAAAACCAAAAAATGGCATGATAGAAAAATCACTCCAAGAAACTTTGAGGTTGGGCAGCAGGTGTTATTATTCAACTCAAGATTGAGAATCTTCCCTGGTAAATTAAAGACCCGCTAGTCGGGACCATTCCAAATTACAAAGGTTTTCACTTCTGGAGCAGTAGAATTAATGGAGGAAAAATCTGGTAGAAAATTTCAAGTCAATGGCCAACGTATCAAACCTTATTGGGGAGGAAATGTTGATAGGGAGCAGTCCTCTATCCCTCTCACCGAAGCATGATCAAGCAAAAAGTCGGGCTGTCGACTCTAACACAAGCGCTCATGGGAGGCAACCCATGTTTCTTCACTTTTCTTAGTTTTTCTTAATTTTTAGTTTTTAATTTTTAATTCAATTCAATTGTATGAGTTCTTTTGCTTAGAAGTTTCTTTTCTGCATTTTCAGGTCATCCCAAGGAGTGAGAGCAAGAGAAAAGCAAAGCAAAACCAACAACCAAATATGTCCTCGCAGTGTGAACAAACTGGAAAATTTTGCTGCAGCTTTGCTGCAGCAATGCTATAGCAAAGTTCTACACTGCCTTTATTTGAGCAAAATTCTACGTTGGTTGGGCTTATTTTCAGTGCTTAAATTTTGAGTTTTGATGGAGATATAAGTATGGGGTAGAAGAGAACAGGGGAGAAGAACCACAGGACCAAAAAACTATCATAATACAAAAATTGGAAAATTTTGCTGCAGCAGAGCAAAGTCTATGTTGTTCTTCGTTCATTTCAGATCAGGCGTGCTGGGCATGGCTTAATAATCATTTTTGTGGAATGGGCTTTAATGGAGGTTGTAAACTTATTTCGGAGCTTCAGATTGGGCTTAAATGGGGATTAGCCCATGAAATATTTTTGGATCTACACCAGCCATTAAAAAAAAAAAAAAATCTGCCCGGATCAGCAACCCGGATCAGCAACCCGGGTCACCCATAAATCACCCCTCCCCCACGAGCACCTCTCACAATCTCGTCTCCCCTCCTTCTCACCCACATCCCCCGAGCACCTCTCACCTCGCCAACACTCCGTCCACCACTCGCAAACGCCACAATCTAGAAGATCCAACCCCTCATCAACATCCCGAACATCCCAGAATTTTCCTCTCATTCGGCACCGCACCCCACTACCATCAACCTCCCTCACACACCCGAGCACCCCCAATCATTCAGGCGAATGGTTGCCTAGCCACGAGCCCCTCATCCAGGCGCTACCCATAAGACCCAACACTCCGCCCATTTCCACGCCTCACCGATACCAGCCATCCACTTCAAGCCGTCGTCGCTACTCACGCTTCAAAAATTTGGACTTCAAAATCAATTTTCATGGTTGTTCGGGTTAGCAATTCGTGTTGTTCAGATCCTCCCCACACCAATAACAACTGGGTGTTGCTATATTGGTTCATATTCACCAAATTGTTCATTCACGGGAGCAACACAGCAATAACAGGGCAGTCTCGTTACTTTGTCATTTTTATTTTGTTTTCTTTCTGCCCTTTTTGCCTGCTGACTGATCTGTTTAGTTATGAGCACTGAGGACAGTGCTTGTTTTAAGTTTGGGGGGATGAATTTGCTGTTTACTATCTGATTTGTTTACTGTGTTTACTATCTAATGTCTCTACTGTTGAGCTGCGAAATTGATGGAATTGATGTGATCACTATACTGAATATTAATTTTATGATGTGCAATCTGCTATAGTGTTATGATGAATTGCTTGATCTAAGGTTGTCATTAATTTCATGTTGTTATCTTGGTCTTAAAAAGAAACTAACTTGTCAAAGTATTAGAGGAGATATCTTGCTTTATGAGAAAAACTGATTTGATTAAGTGTTAGTAAAAAAAAAAAAAAACGTTGAAAACTCATTTTGTGATATATACCCACCACTCCTATGCACGGTCAACTTGTTTGTTTGTTTGATATAAACTTTGAATAAAGGTAGTTTATGGGAGAGTTTGAGCCTCTAGAATTGGTTTGGAGAATTTCTCAAAGCGAAATTCTAGAAAGTTCACAACTCAATGAAATGATTTAGGCCTTCTTTGGATTCGATTGTGCTTTTCATGCTAACCTTGGTTAAAAATATATTTCATTTGCACACCTGATTTGAGCCATGAATGATCAAAAATTCTTTTTGTCAACACCCACATAAAAACTTAGCATTTCCTTATTTGCATATCCTTTGACCTTTACCTCACAAGTGCATTACTATCTTTATGAATTATTGTTAGAAAGGTTTATGCCTCTTGGAAGAAAGAAATTTATGGTGTTGAAAATGATTTTGATTATGATGAGAATCACTCTTGTTTGATTATTATTGAGATCGATCCTTCATTCAAAAAAAAAAAAGAGAGAGAAATCTGGAAACAACTTTGCTGCAGCTTTGCTACAGCATTGCTGCAGCAAAACAGATTCACTCCAAAAAACAAAAAACAAAAAAAAAAAAAAATGAATGAAGAAAAGTTTGGTGGTAGCAATGTAAATAAAGAGTCCAAAAGTATTCTTGAATAGTGTTTGTGCTTGTGGGGTATGATACCTAAATATGACTTTCACCTTACCTTTACCCGTGCCTTACATTTCAAGCTTATTTAAGTCCTTTTGATCTTTGATTAGTGAACATCTACATTAGTGAAGAGGGATTTAAAAGACCAACATATGGAGGCATGATTTTAAGCTTAAGGAACATAAATTACCTAAGTTTGGGGGGAAGCATCAAATAACAAATTATGAGACATCACACACACACGTGGGGTTGTTTCGGAATGAGTTTGAGACATTGAAACTAACATTTGAGAAAAATCAATTTGGACCATGAATTTGAGATCTCTTCTTTCTAATGTTGAAACAAGTCTAGTTTATTTATTAGTTGACAACTATGTTCTTAACGTGAGTTGAAACCTTTGTTTTCAATGGCCACTTGCAAATCATCATATAAATTATTGCTTGAGGACAAGCAAGATGCTAAGTTTGGGGGAGTTGATAACTCTAATTTATTAGAGTATTATTAGCTCTTATTCATAAATACTTGTTTGTTAATTTGAGAATATCCACACATTTTAATCATTTATACACTATTTGTGGGTTTTGTGATTTAAATGAATTCTTTGATAATAAACTCAAAATAATTATGAAATGTGTCAAAAAGAATTATATTTTGATGTGCACTCATTATATTTTCATTGCCCTTGCAGGAAATAAAGAAAACAACAAAGAAAATGCAAAAATACAACTTTGCTGCAGCTTTGCTATAGCATTGTGATGAACACATTTATGACCTATATTTTGTTATGTTTTTAAGCATTCATTTTATCTTTTATTGTATTATTTTCGTGTTTTGGAAGGTATTTTTGTGTTTTGTAGGTTTGGGAAGAAATGTGGAAAAAGAGAGCAAAAGTGTTTAAAAATGTAAGCCTTACATTGGATGTCGTTCATTATGGAAGGGGGACAAACAAAGGGTTATCAACGTAAGCCTTACATTGAGAATCAACATGCTATGTAAGGGCATTTACAGCGCAAGAAAACAAGGCGCGCCGCGGCGAGGAAATTGTGTACCGCGGCGAGAGGCTCTCGGGTTGCATTCTGGGAAATCAAGAAAACGTTGCGCGCCGCGGCATGAATATTGTGCGCCGCGGCGGGGATGGTTCTGCTTTGGCTCGAAGATTTGAAATTCAATGCGCGCCGCGGCGGGAAAAACCTGCGCCGCGGCAGGGATGTCTCTGTTTTGAACCAACGAGCCAAAATACGTTGCGCGCCGCGGCGGGCAAAACCTGTGCCGCAGCGGGAGGTGCCAAAACTGCCCAGAAACCCTAAAACGCGTCTCCCATTTCTCTCCCCCTATAAATACAACATTATACTCTCCCAAAACACAAGTTTTCACATCCAATTTTCTCTCCACCCTAGCTGCTACTGCAGCAAGGGTTTTTCACCCATTTTCAACCCAAAATCAAGAGGAGAACCTCCATTGTTGAAGCTACTCCAAGGATTTGAGAAAGAGGATCAATCAAGTTCAAGGATTTGGAGCTAGAAGATTCATTGGGGTAATTTTATTGTAATATCTTTTCTCTTCTCTGATTTTGTGGTTTGCCTCCATGGCTAAATTGATTGACACCAATTTAGTTATGGTTGGCTAATATATGTATTTGGGATGTTAGTATTGCTTCCAATGATTGGAAGAGCAATTTTGTAATTTAATTATATATGATTTGGATTTATTTCTTGTTCATGTTCTTATGAATTTCTGATTGTGAATTAATGGTGGACCAAACCTTAGTTTGTGGTTAGGAAGAATATTTAAGAATTAGGCATTAGAGAAGCCCTCTTTGCTTAATTGTGCATTATGAACAAGAGCCTAAATTGATTGCATTGATTTGTGTTGGTTTAGGTGGTTAGAATTATTTCCTTGAGCTAATTCCGATTGATTAATTAATGATCCGGACCAAAGACGTTAATTAGTTGTTCGTAGTGAAAATTGCCATTGATTTGGGATTTTCTAGGTTTAGCGGAAAAATCATTAAATCCAACAATTAATTGAATGCTTAATTCGTTTTTGCCATGAATGGATAGCGAACTAATAATCCCATTTACATCCATCATCTTCCCTTTGGTTGTGATTACTTTTATTTGCACTTTATTTTAGTTACATAATTAATTTCTGAATTTACAATCTTTTCTGCAAGGTGACAATTGTTAGAATGTTTAGGATTGTTTGTTCGACTAAATAGGAAAATAAATAACGTTTTAGAACTACCGCAATTCCTTTGAGAGACGATCTTGGGAGTATACTTGTCGCTTACTATAAGTGACTCGTGCACTTGCGAGCTTTATACAAATACAAAATTTGGTTAACAAGTTTTTGTGCATCAAGTTTTTGGCGCCGCTGCCGGGGGGTACAAATAGATTCCAATAAAAAACTTTTTGATACAAAACTATCATGTTTTCTTGTTAATTTAAAGTGAGTAATTGAATCTTTATACATGTTTTGTTTGATTTCTTGTACATATTCAAGGTTAGTTGTAAAAGTTGGTTTGTGTTCATAGTTCATACTTCATGCTTTTTAATATTGAAATTGAGATGAACCCAAATTTTGTGTTTAAGAATCAAATAGTGGAGACTACCTTGTGAGATGATTGTTGAGCCATTAACGTTTTATTCTGAGAGTTAATCATTATTCTACTCTTTTAAACACTTTTCTTATTATTTCAAATTGTTAGATGATCTCTATAGGTTTTTGCATTGAATGTTAGGATTTTAAACATATAATGAAGGATCATGTGCTTAATTGAATTGCTTAGATGAAATGATTTGAGTAAAATTTGGAGTGTTTGCCTATTTCATTCATGCTTGACTTTAAAAGATTTAAGGGGAAAATAAAAAAAAAATAAATAAATAAATAAAAAATAAAGTTTGCCATTCACAAAATACACATGTATGTGGGTCCATAAAAAAAATCATGACCCTTAAGTTCTTCAAATGGTGAAATGGTTAATACAAAAAGAAAAAAATAAATAAATAAATAAATAAAAAAATATAAGTTCCCTTAAAGTCAAAGCATTTTCATTTTAGGGCACACTTGAAATTTTTGCTTAAGGATTTTAATTGATGCATGAGATTAGTAATGTGATTTCTTCATAAATCCTATCATTTGATTCCTTTCATGAGATCAATGTTATACACTTTTGAGCCTTTCTTGTTTAATCATATGCGAATCTATTAGCTCATTTCTTTACATAACTTCTATTCGCATATACTTTGTTGAGTGTTTGAACCCATAGGATCAGTGTGATATGAAGAGTGAATTTTTTATCTTGTGAGGAGTAGAGTTGAAACGAATTTAGATTTTTAACACTTGATTTGGGGGAATTAATATTGATATATATATTTTTTTAGTATTGGAGTATGCACTTGTGATACAAAATTGATTTGCATTATGAATCCTTAATATGTTGAGATAATTGGATAAAATTATGTATGAGCTTTGATTATAAACTGAGAATAAATTGAAGCATGAGAAGTTTTGTTGAATTAAGTTTGTAGTTTTTATTTGTAGTATTGTTATTTGTCATTTTAGTTTTTCTTTTAGTTGGATGTTTGTGGGAATCATCACTGAAAACCCTCACGAGACTTTAACTCGTCCACTAGGGCAACCTAGGGGTTTAAAGGCTTGTTGCATATGCTAAATGCAACCGTGACAATCTACGGAAGTGATTTAGGTTAGTATAGTTTAATTTTAGTTTTGCTCGAGGACTAGCAAAATGTAGGTTTGGGGGTATTTGATGAACACATTTATGACCTATATTTTGTTATGTTTTTAAGCATTCATTTTATCTTTTATTGTATTATTTTCGTGTTTTGGAAGGTATTTTTGTGTTTTGTAGGTTTGGGAAGAAATGTGGAAAAAGAGAGCAAAAGTGTTTAAAAATGTAAGCCTTACATTGGATGTCGTTCATTATGTAAGGGGGACAAACAAAGGATTATCAACGTAAGCCTTACATTGAGAATCAACATGCTATGTAAGGGCATTTACAGCGCAAGAAAACAAGGCGCGCCGCGGCGAGGAAATTGTGTGCCGTGGCGAGAGGCTCTCGGGTTGCATTCTGGGAAATCAAGAAAACGTTGCGCGCCGCGGCATGAATATTGTGCGCCGCGGCGGGGATGGTTCTGCTTTGGCTCGAAGATTTGAAATTCAATGTGCGCCGCGGCGGGAAAAACCTGCGCCGCGGCAGGGATGTCTCTGTTTTGAACCAACGAGCCAAAATACGTTGCGCGCCGCGGCGGGCAAAACCTGTGCCGCGGCGGGAGGTGCCAAAACTGCCCAGAAACCCTAAAACGCGTCTCCCATTTCTCTCCCCCTATAAATACAACATTATACTCTCCCAAAACACAAGTTTTCACATCCAATTTTCTCTCCACCCTAGCTGCTACTGCAGCAAGGGTTTTTCACCCATTTTCAACCCAAAATCAAGAGGAGAACCTCCATTGTTGAAGCTACTCCAAGGATTTGAGAAAGAGGATCAATCAAGTTCAAGGATTTGGAGCTAGAAGATTCATTGGGGTAATTTTATTGTAATATCTTTTCTCTTCTCTGATTTTGTGGTTTGCCTCCATGGCTAAATTGATTGACACCAATTTAGTTATGGTTGGCTAATATATGTATTTGGGATGTTAGTATTGCTTCCAATGATTGGAAGAGCAATTTTGTAATTTAATTATATATGATTTGGATTTATTTCTTGTTCATGTTCTTATGAATTTCTGATTGTGAATTAATGGTGGACCAAACCTTAGTTTGTGGTTAGGAAGAATATTTAAGAATTAGGCATTAGAGAAGCCCTCTTTGCTTAATTGTGCATTATGAACAAGAGCCTAAATTGATTGCATTGATTTGTGTTGGTTTAGGTGGTTAGAATTATTTCCTTGAGCTAATTCTGATTGATTAATTAATGATCCGGACCAAAGACGTTAATTAGTTGTTCGTAGTGAAAATTGCCATTGATTTGGGATTTTCTAGGTTTAGCGGAAAAATCATTAAATCCAACAATTAATTGAATGCTTAACTCGTTTTTGCCATGAATGGATAGCGAACTAATAATCCCATTTACATCCATCATCTTCCCTTTGGTTGTGATTACTTTTATTTGCACTTTATTTTAGTTACATAATTAATTTCTGAATTTACAATCTTTTCTGCAAGGTGACAATTGTTAGAATGTTTAGGATTGTTTGTTCGACTAAATATGAAAATAAATAACGTTTTAGAACTACCGCAATTCCTTTGAGAGACGATCTTGGGAGTATACTTGTCGCTTACTATAAGTGACTCGTGCACTTGCGAGCTTTATACAAATACAAAATTTGGTTAACAAGTTTTTGTGCATCACATTGCTGCAGCAAAACCATACTAGGAAATCAACGCCAAAACAGAGCTGATGTGGAATCAAGAATTCAAGGGCTGATTTAGACACTAAAGGAAAAGGACGATTTTGTGCTTTCATTAACTCACCTTTTGAGGGATAATATTGGAAATTAACACACCAAAATTTGTCTCTAATTAAACCTAATATAAAAGAGCAAAAACAGGGGCTGATTTGAGAAGCATTCTGCGGCAGAAAATTGAGAACTGATCAGGAACTAATCTGGGCAGCAGGAGGCGATACAAAGGGAGGAAAAACACACGTTAATTCACAGCAGCAAACAGAGAACGAATCAGCAGCAGCAGCCCCAATTTCTGGACAGATTTGGTGCAAGGAAGGAGAGGCAAAACAGAGCATCAATTTGATTATGGAAAGAGACCAATTGAAGCTTGATTTGCAAGAACTTTCATTGAAGAGAAAACAAGAACGAGACAAAGGATAATAATCCAATTGGTTTAGGGTTGTTTTAAGGGATTTATTTATTTATTTCATTATTTCTTTATTATTTGATTCTTCTAAATTCTCTAAGCCATATGGATCTGATTTTGAGCATATATAATTTGATGTTTAATTTTATAAATATGCTTGGCTAAATTCTCATTCAGTTAGGGTTGTGGATATGCAAGTGTATGTAGACCTTGTGCTTTAATTTTATAAAATTGTGCTTTGCTTGGCAAGATGTGCTAGTTATTCTATGCTTGATTGGATGATTTATTCTTATTGATTGCTTGATTAACAATTGATAGGATATTAGACTGAAATTGAATCTGGAAAGGTTAATTTTAAGTTGGATAAAGCTAGAATAGTGTGAAGAAATTGATATAGGAATATATAATTATCTCACATAACTCAAAAGAATTTGTGCATAAACGTCGTTCTTAAATTCAGTTTTGCATAGGAATATGTTTTATTGAGTCATAGAATATATAAACATTGCAGATTCGGAAGAATCCTTTGTGGATTTTTGCAATTCTAGTTACTGGTATACTTTGCTACAGCTTTGCTACAGCAATGCTGCAGCAATGCAGTTTGTCTACATCACTTGTCATATTTGCAATCCTAACTGATTTATCTCCTTGCGATTCCTGATATCCTTCTTGTTGAACGTTATTTTAGTGTTTTCACTCTTGCTCTCTCGTATTATTTATTTTATTTTATTTATTTATTTTATTTTAATAAACAAAAACACAAAACATTGATTTTAATAGTTAATTTTTACGAAATTTTCTAGTATTCCAATCTCTGTGGGAACGATCTTTCTTATCATTATATTACTTGTTTGCAACACATGCACTTGCGTTAAATCATATACACCATTGTGAGCAACACACGTCCCAAGTTAAACGAACAAAACTTCGCATGTTAGCTACTAAGTTTGAAAATCTTAGAATGAAGGAGGATGAAACGTTTTCTGAGTTTTATGCTAATTTATGTGATATTGCTAACTCTTCTTCAAATCTTGGAGATAAAATTGATGAACGCAGGTTGGTTCGAAAAGTCTTATGCTCATTACCAGAACGCTTTGAAGCAAAGGTTACAGCGATAGAGGAAAGCAAAGACATTGACACCATGAAGATTGAAGAACTAGTTGGGTCAATTCAAACATTTGAGATGAACTTTCCAGCACCCAAAAAGAACATTGGAATTGCTCTCAAAACCACCAATGCTGACGATGGTGATAGTGATGATGAAGAGCTACTCACACTTGCTAGAAAACTCAAGAGAATGTTCAACAGAAAAGATCGTAAGGGAAGAGAATTCACCCCAATGAGTTCAGAAACTAAGAAATCTAAACCCACTGGACCTAAATGTTTTGAATGCAATGGTTTTGGACACTATGCAGCAGATTGTGCCAACAAGAAGAAGAAAACAGGAAAAGCTTTCAATGCTACCCTTAGTGACACAGAAAGTGATGAAGATCAAGCTAGTAGGTCAGAAAAAGCTAACACCAACTACGTAGCTTTTACGTCAACTGTTGGTGGATACTCCAGTGAGTCAGACTTTGACTCAGATGAAGAGGGAAGTAAACGTATCCTTGATAAATTTAATGCAAACAGTTTTGAGGAGTTATTTATTGATTTAATTAAATCCAAGAAAGAAAAAGATAAACTACTCATAACTGTAACAAAGCTGAATGAACAGATCAATTTGCAAGACCTTAATTTATCAGTTTTAGAAAAAGAAAAAGTTGAACTGTCTGAGCATTTTGACAAGTTAAGTTTAAGTCTTACAGGTATTGAACAGGAAAATTCAAAGCTTGTGCAGGAATTGGAGCAATCAAAAGAAACTGTCAAAAGATTAACAATTGGAGCTGAACGACTAGACAAGATGTTGAGCATTGGTAAGCCTTTCGGTGATACAAGTGGACTTGGATTTACAGAAGAAAACTGTACACCTTCCACTTCAAAAACTACATTTGTAAGGTCTTCTAACTTTATCTCTACTGCTACAAATTCTGCACAAACACCCACTAAAACTGTAGGAGCTAAAACTGTTAAGTTTGTGCCTGTTTGTCATCATTGTGGTAGAAAAGGCCATATTCGACCTAACTGTAGATTTTTGATGAATGCTTTTCGATTTAATGATCATCTTCATGCTTATAGGTATAGAACTCATAATTATCATCATACCATGCCTATGTTGAATTTGAATAGGAAATATGAGCCTAAAAGTATGCCTTTAAAATCTAATGCAATTAAGTCTCAACCCAAAAACATAGAGAAATCAAAATTCATGAAAATTTGGGTTAGGAAAGATTGCATGTTTCCTATCAATTGATCACTATTGCTAGACCACCTAGGTACTTTTGTTTGAGTGCTTAAATGACCCTAGGTGAGTATTTTCATATGTTTATTTCGTTTTTGTTGTTAGAATTTTTTTTAGGATTTAAAAAAAAAAAAAAAAAAGGTCTACAAGGTATTGGATTCAAATGATGCTTATACTTATACAACCTTATCTTTTGTGGCTTATTTTGATTCTCATTGTATATTCTATGCTACAACTCAAAATTCTGCACATATTTGCATTTTTCTCATATGATGACACTATTGACTGAACTTATGCACACACCCACTGAACACTCATGTATGTCATCTATGAAGTTTATGATTAATTTTGAAAGACTCTAAGACTTGAGCTAATCTTGATTGCGAAATCATATTGAGCCCTATTTCTTATTTTTCAAATATTTCATCTTAGGGAGATAACTAGTATTGAAAGGGCTACCTACTATGATGTGTGAAGCTACCACAGTGAGCAGAGAGGGCTACCTCATAACTAGTGTGAAAGTCATCATACTAGATTTATGGCTCGTGCATGCTTAAAAAAAAATTAGATAAAATAAAAATTTTATTAAGAAATTCTATTTGGCATGTACAAAAAGAAAGAGCAAAAAGGTTTAAAAAAATTAATAAGAATTCTCCTTGTACATAGACATATTTTATTATGTAAGAATGAAGACTCAATTATAATTTAGCATGATAGATGAATTTATTTTCTTTTGAGTCTCTTAAAATTGGTCATAAATGAAATTATTGAAATACAAGTGGAATTCAAAATTGTATACTACCTTAAGTGAATGTCAATATGTCATTATATATGTTAGTGTGCTTATGTGACCTATTTATTTTGATAATACAATGAATGATCAAAATTTAAGCAAAAATAATTTTTTTAAATGGTCGTATGCTTTTCGTCTAGAGAGTCATAGAACTTAGGAGGAGTCATTGCATACATATTTCATTATTTTTTTGACTTATGCAATTCCTCCTACATGCTTTGGACATATACATGTGTGATCTTATGCATTTTTAGCCCACCTTGTTGTGAGTGACCCTTATCATCTTTAGTGTTTCATGATTTGTCAATTTCGTATGCCAAAAAGGGGGAGAAAGATTCATGTTGCTATGGAGATTGAATTTAGGGGGAGATGTTGCATTTATTAGTTGTGGGGGAGAAAGATTCATGTCCACATACACTACATATCTTTCGCACTTTTATGTACACTGAACTAATAAGCAATGAGGCTTTCAAGCCACATTTGTGTGCTATTTGTTTGTCTAATTTCAGTGGACCGAGCGTATCAAGTATCAAGCGAAGATGGTCCACCAGATCATAGACAGTCCACTATGTAATTGATGTAATGATATTTTAACTATGAGCGTTATGTAGTGAGAAAGTGGTTTTGTCACACGAAAATGCCAAAGGGGGAGATTGTAAGGTTTATTTTGTATTGAAAATTTTCGTGGGCAAAATGTTTGATTGTAATCTAAAATAGGAATTCAACGATTAATCAGACGATACAAGATGATGGAGTCACCAAGCTTGCAACGCCCATATGACAGGTAAAATATTCCATCATGCATACATCTGCACACAATTGAGCACGACACTTAGTATGGATCGTAACGAAAAATGTATTATGCACATGTTGGTCGATCGATCGAGAGTATTGTTCGATCGATCGAGCCTGAGACAACTTCGATCTAGATTCTCTCTGTTTGGACTGGATCGATTGAGCAATTGGATAGATCGATCGAACCCTGTTCGATCGATCGAGTATAGAACAACTTCGATCCAGGTTCTCTCTGTTTGAGTTAGATCGATCGAGTTTTGTGTGTCGATCGATCGAGACCTTCTCGATCGATCGAGACGGCCTGTCGATCGATCGAGCCAGTATTATATTCCTACTCAAACTCCGTTTCTAAATTCGACCCTTATGTTATTTTTACATAATTGACCACATTTAATGTTAATAACAGAATTCTTATTTGAGGATAATGGTGGTAATTGGTAAATCCTGATAGGAGAAGAGTTATAGTGAATTGCAAATCCTATTTGAGCAAGGATTGGACTCTATATAAGTGAAGGGTTGTTTGTGCATAATTGTATCTTGAATCAACCTGAATTAATATTCTCTATCATCTGAGTTGCACTTTAACTTCTTCTCTTCATCTATCTATACTTAGGCGTTTTCATGTTATATTCATATGCCTAATTGATTTGCATGATACTTGAGCTTTATATGAATGTTCTAGGGTTTTGCTAGCTGATTTTGTTTCTACATCGCATGCTGATTGAATCTGCTAGTTAGGATTGTTTATTGTTTGAATCCGCTCTAGGACACACATTGCACTTGTGTTTTTGTGCTAACGTTACAGGTGACAGGTTCAGTATTTCGTGTGACTCGAAATTACTGAAGGTGACGGGTTCGATTGATCTTGTATGACTCAAGTAGATCGGAACGTTGGTCCGGATCCAGACATCTAACTATTGGAGGCTGTGAAAGGAGCAAGCGACTCGTAAGTAAATTATAGAAAGGGGGATCTATCTGCGACGGGTAGTTCTGGACTCTATGGTTGTAATTGAACATAATTTTCATAGTGGATAGTTAGGTGGTCCGGTGGACCGGTGGTTTTCCTCTTAGGTCATTGTTGTGGCCTAGGTTGTTTCCACCTAAAAATATCGTGTGTCGTTTTATTATTCTGCATTTATCTTTACACGCGATTGCATGTCTGGCCGTTGTGATTAGATTATATATATTTAATATTTGTTGAAAATTGAAAATAACATATTCACCCCCCTCTAGGCTTATTAGATCCGTAATTAAAAACTTTTTCAAAAGCAAATCCTTAATGATATTTTAAAGGAAAACTAAGTGAATATAGGAAATGTTTATGACTTTGAAGAGATAATAAAAGCAAGGTTATGTCACAAAAATGTTCTTGTTGTAATTGATGATGCCCAAGAAATTGATCAAATAAAAAACCTAGGTAGTCAAGTTGGTTAAGGAAGTTATCGGGGTGATTGTCACATGCATTGAACGTTATCCCTTACAATATTAAAATAAAATTCATAGCATCTACATACGTGAGGAGGAAAAGAGAAAATTATCATTCGTATTATTTGGTCCCTTAAATTATAAATAGTGTCATTTAATTCTTAAGTTTTAGAGAAAAAAAAAAACCAATTAAGAACAAAACACATTATTTTGTCCTTAATTGACCCTTTTTTTAAATCTAAAGAAATAAATGACACAATGTATAATCTAAAGGATCAAATAACACAAATTACTAATTTTAGGGACCTCTATGGCTAAAAAATTATGTCCACTTGACCCAAAAAAAAAAATTATGTCCACTTGACCCAAAGAAAAAAAATTATATGTCCATAGAGATGCAGATCAAGTCCTCAACCAAAACAATAAAAAGCGTAACCATAGAAGTCTCCGTCTCTCGAATCCAAAACACACGGATAACTAATGTCAAGTTACAAGATTGAAGATTGGAACAATATAAATAAAAAATAATGTCCACCCACTATAACCTAATCTACCATTCTCTCAAGTCTCAACAAACAAAAATTTATAGTAAACCCTGTTAATGTTAAGAGATAACAAATGGCACTAATAAAGAGCACGAGAAAGTCAAATGCTATCAACTCTTACCGAACCTATAAGTTAGACCGTTAGCATGGTCTTTACTTTCGGTACTCTCCTATACATGCATGTGTATATATAGCTTGGCTCAATATCTAGTTAAGTCATTAAAAAAAAAAAAAAGAGTGAAATAGATTTATTCTCATTTCATTGCTGTATTCTTATTTTTACTACTCATTTTTATCAAACTCAAAATTTTCTCTCACACAAGCTTTTGAAAAAGAAGAAATTATGAATCCCATTCATTCTACATGATTAAGGCACAATCCCAAATAAGGACAAAAAAAAACACCTTACCAAGAGACACTTACTTTCATGATGGGAGCCATAACACAGAAAGCTAACAAGCAAGCCTGTTATTTTCTTCAAATGGCCCAGACATTAATAATTAATTAATTATATCCCTTGTTTCTGATCAAGAAAAGATGTCCTTGACATTTAACGTTGCTTCATAGCCCACTTAGAACCCATTTTTTATTTATTAAAAAGTGGTTTTACATGGCTTAAAACATTTTTAATGATGTTTAGACATCTTCATGCACTACAACAATATATGGATTTAGAGACAGTTAGGAATTGAAAAAACATGCCCAAGCGTCCCTAAATGGGTGTTTTTGGGATGGTTGGGCAAAAACAATTCGTAAAATGTTTTCGGGACGGTTATTAATTGTCCCTAAAGGTAAACCTTTTAGGGACGGTTAATAACCATCCCGAAATGTTCTTTAATATATCCACAAACGCGCGACACTCTCCCTCCCCAATCTCCCAAATAACCTAACATAGCCCACTGCGCCACGAGAGAGCCCTCAGACCCAGACCAACACCGTCGCCTCCCTCTGCTCCTTCGGACTTCACCCGGCCCAGCCCAGCATTGCCTTGCTGAGCAGTCTCACTCGCACGCTAGGCGTGATTTCTTCCTGATCCGCGCACTTCCAACCACCTGCGGTGGTTTCCTTCCCTTCGCCGGTGATGCAATATGTTATGTAAATGTTTTGTTTTAATATTTTTTGTAATTATTAATATTATTCTATTTTTTTTTATTATTTATTGATTTTATTTTTCCATTATTTTTTATTCTTATGCTTATATGTACAAATGTATGAATATGTATTAATGTGTGATAAATTTTTTATTGTGTGTGTATATGCAAATTTTTTATTAATATTATTTTGTTTTATTTTATTTTATTGTGTTGGCATAATTGTTAAATATGTATTAAGTTATAATATTTATATAATTGCTATTTTTTGTTAATTGATATTTAATAACAAACTTAAATTGAATTTAATATTGAAATTATTATTTATATTTAAAATTAGGTATTGTGATGGATAAATCTTGGATATATATTGATAGGAGGTCTATTCAATTTAGCGAAGGACTTGAATTTTTTTTTGAAATTTGCTATTGAGAATGCCAAAAATTTAGAAAAAATTAGGTGCCCTTGTCTTAAGTGTGAGAATGTAAATAGATTAATGTTAATGAAATTTAGAATCATGTATTTGAGAACGGTATAGACAAAAGCTACAAGAATTGGATTTGGCATGGTGAGGAGATTACAAATTGTAATGAACGATTATGTGCATCTCCTACCTCAAAAAGAAATCATAGCAATGATGCTTTTGTTAACACCATAGAAATGGTAGATGCTGTGCACGAAGGTATTGTTGATGAAGAATTTGGTGAACAATTTAATAAGGTTTTAGAAGATGCCAAGAAACCATTATGGGAAGGTTGTACTAGGTTCTCTGGAGACTTGTTCCACAATTTTCTTGATAAACTTTGTGTGATGCCTGACAAATTTTGACCCATAAAACAAAATAAAATTGCATTATAACTCAATAACAAACAAATATCAAATATGATTTCTAGTGGTTTAATGGTTGATAGATATCAATAAGTTTGGAAATTGGTCCTGAATTATCATCACCTTCATCAACATACTAATTAAGTGGTAATCTTCAAGGGAAAATAGGTAATTGTTGCTTGGAACTAAAGAAGAAAAAATAACATGATCTATTATCTATTGTCTATTACCACTAGAAAAGAGTGAGTTGACCATTTAAAGAGGAAAATACCATTTGGTTTTTTTATGACCCGTTTATTCAACTTGTTTCAAAAATAACCCTCCCACCCCCAAACCCCCACTCCACCTTTGTTCTTTTTGGGTAAACGGCACATATGTTCTTTTTTGGTAAATGACACATATGTTCTTTTTGGTTAAATGACACGTGTGTTCTTTTTTAACAGATGATGCATTTTTTTTCCTTAATATGACACATATGTCTTTTTTTTTAAAACAACTTGTACTTTTCATCAAGTATAAATTATTGAATCATATAGAAAAATACATATGTTTTATTAAACATAAAAAATTGTATCACTATATTCCAAAAAAAAAAAAAAAAAGCAAGAAAAAGTGAAAGAAAAAAGCGAAAAAGGGGAAAAAAGGAAAAAAAGAAAAGAAAAGAGAAATGGCTGGAAAAAAAAAAGAGAGAGAAGAGATTGAAAAGGTGCAGAGAAAAAAAGAAGAAGCGTAAAGGAGCAGTGTGCCCGGGGGGGGGGGGGGGGATGTTAATTTCCATTCCTTTAAACTTCATTAATTTTAATTTCAATCTATTAAAAATTAAAATTAGTTACTATCTGCTGCTATCTAATATCCATTGGTCGACAATTCGCTCGCTACCATTCGTCCTCACCTCGTCCTCGCAGCTTGTGCTCGCCTCTCGCTGGGATGGTTATAGGTATCTATTAAGATCATTACCAAGGGTTTGCATAAGTAGAATAAAGTTGTTACATTTTATTAGTTTGTAAAATTAAAGGACATCAGGAGAAGAGTTGATGACAGATAAATTAATTGCCAGTAATGCACTGATAACTCTATGAAAATAGAGTTATTATATCATTTTTATGCTTAATATTTCTTATTTTATTTTATTATTTTCGTGTTTTGGAAGGTATTTTTGTGTTTTGTAGGTTAAAGTAGATTTGGGAAGAAATGTGGAAAAAGAGAGCAAAAGTGAAGCAAAAGTGTTTAAAAATGTAAGCCTTACATTGGATGCTATTCACTATGTAAGGGGGACAAACAAAGGCTTAGCAACGTAAGCCTTACATCGAGAATCAACATACTATGTAAGGGCATTTACAGCGCATTACAACAAGGCGCGCCGCGGCGGGCAAAACCTGTGCCGTGGCGAGAGGCTCTCGGGTTGCACTTGGAAAATCATGAAAACAAGGCGCGCCGCGGCGGGCAAAACCTGCGCCGCGGCGGGGAGGTTTCTGTTTTGAACCAACGAGCCAACAATTCAACGCGCGCCGCGGCGGGAAAAACCTGCGCCGCGGCGGGAGGTGCCAAAATTGCCTAAAAACCCTAAAACGCGTCTTCCACTTCTTTCCCCCTATATATACCACATTATACCTCTCCCAAACACAATTTTTCAACCTCCATTTTTCTTCCACAGTTTTTAGAGGTTTTTGGAGCTCCCTCTCCATTTTAGGAGCTAGAAGCAAGTTTGGAAGCACTTTTGGAGCATCAAGAAGCAATTTTTGGGGGAATTCTTCTTAAGGGTGTAATAAATTTCTCTCTTAATTGTATTTCTTTATGTTTTGATTTTGTTTTTATTCTTGAATTTCTAGTTTCTACAATGTTGATTATGAAGTAGTATTTTGTTCTAGGAATTTTTATGGAACCCATTCTATGAAAATGATTGTGTAATATTTATTTGATATTATTAATGTGTGGATTATCCAATTTGATGTGATTAATGCTCTTAATTAAATTGGCCATTTAATTAGGTGATATGTTAATTTTGTGTGCAATTGAAAGATTGATATGAAATTATGAACATGCATTGAATTGGCATATATGTAATGAGGAAGAAATTTCCATTATTTTGTATGTGATCATTTTTAAACTCTAGGTACTTAATGACCCATGTATGCTTAGATGACCATAGACATGTGGGCTAGGTTTATATGGATTAGAATTACATGACCATAGACATGTGGGTGTAATTAATTGAGTAGAGTTGATTAATAATTTGTGCATTTTAATTCAATATTAATGCGATATAAAAACAATCATGAAAATATAATGGGGGAAATTGAATTCCTAGATTTTTATTTATTTAATTAGTTTAGTTTATTTATTTTAATCTATCACTAAATTTCGATAGTTCAAATAGAAAGGGAAAGTATATATTTCGGTACTTAATTTTAATACACGCTATAATAAGTTCCTCGTGGGTACGACAACCCAGTTCTTAAAAATACTTATCACTTGTACACGACCCGTGCGCTTGCGGATTTCGTACGACAAGTTTTTGGCGCCGTTGCCGGAGAACTTGATAGTGTATTAGGATTAATATTGATACAAAGCTTTTTCCTCTAATTTGAACAATTTAAAAAAAAAAATTTAAAATTCAAAATTATAAAAATTTCAAAAATATCTATTTTTATTTGTTTTTGTTTTTGTTATTTTATTTAGTTTATTTTGTTTGATTTGTTTTTATTGTCTTATTTATTTTTATTAGCTTTTTAGTTGATTTTTCTTGTTTAATTTTTATTGATTATTGTTTAGTTAGGTTTTTCTATATTTTCTTTTACTTTTTGCATTTTATGTTTTTCTTGAGTTTTGCTTGTTAGGTGATTGACCCATTTGAATATCAAAGTCTCAAGGATGCACGGATGACATTTGAGGAGGCTACAAACCTCATAGCTTCTATTGATCGGAATAGTACCTTGAGGGATCTCACAATACAAGAACATTACCACCTTTCGTTGTTGAGGTCTTTCATAGATACTAGAGCCGTACAAAGTCCGTTGCAAACTTACGGATGGAATGAAGGGGGACACACCTACAATAATTTTTACACCGATCCGGAGCCATCACACTCCTACCACCAATATCCGGATTGGGGGAGTCAACATAGTTACTCTTGGAGCTATAATCAAGAGGATGATTATTCTACTTGGTCTTCGAATTCCATGAATACATATATGCAACCACCACAATCACCTCCCCCACAAGAAAAGAAGCCTTCTATGAAGGAGTTAATCAAGAACTATATAGCCGAGCATGGCTATGAGATTTTTGTTAGGAAGGATGAAGAAGAGGTGTGTGGAAATCAAGAACTTGAAAAGGAATTCGGTCACGAAGTGGAAGAAAATCTAAAGGATTACAAAGAAAATCATGAAGTAGCTCAAGAGAAGCAAAATGAGACTCCTAAGGAAGATGAGCTTGAGGAGTGCAAGTTCACAATGGAAGTTCCAACCGACCCCTTTTATTTGGATTTTGTGCAAGACTTGGGTGTTGGAAACTTCCACTTCTTCAAGATGGGTCTAGGTGCCTCAAAAAAGAGGAAGAGGGCATGGGACCCTAAGAGTAACATTGATAACCTTGATCCAACCAACATGAAAACCGTTAAGCGGTTATTCATGGAATATTTTTTATACCATCCACCTTGATATGTTCAAGGAAGGTCTAGTCAAGGACCTAAAACGTGACGCTTCTTGGGAGGCAACCCAAGTTTTTAAAGTATTAATGAATAATTTTGTTTGATTTTTGTAGGATAATAATAAGGAGCCTTGGAGCTTGGAGGTAACACAAATCAAACTGTTAAAGCTTCAAGTTTTCAGGGAGTTTTCTCATTCCTCATTTGCTTTGTTTCCTTTATTTCATATTGGGGACAATATGCATGCTAAGTTTGGGAGTACAAATAGGTAGTCCAATAAAAACTTTTTGATATAAAACTATCATGCTTTCTTGTTAATTTAAAGTGAGTAACTGAATCTTTATACATGTTTTGTTTGATTTCTTGTACATATTCAAGGTTAGTTATAAAAGTTGGTTTTTGTTCATAGTTCATACTTCATGCTTTTTAATATTGAAATTGAGATGAGCCCAAATTTTGTGTTTAAGAATCAAATAGTGGAGACTACCTTGTGAGTTGATTGTTGAGCCATTAACGTTTTATTCTGAGAGTTAATCATTATTCTACTCTTTTAAACACTTTTCTTATTATTTCAAATTGTTAGAAGATCTCTATAGGTTTTTGCATTGAATGTTAGGATTTTAAACATCTAATGAAGAATCATATGCTTGATTGTATTGCTTAGATTAAATGATTTGAGTAAAATGTAGAGTGTTTGCCTATCTCATCCATGTTTGACTTTAAAAGATATGAGGGAATTCCTATATCCATTCACAAAATACATATGTATTTGGGTCTTTGTATATAAAAAAAAAAAAAAAAAAAAGATAATAAGTTTCTTATGACCCTAAGTTCTTCAAGTATGAATGGTTAATTCATAAAAAAAAAAAAAAAAATAAGTTCCCTTAAAGTCAAAGCATTTTCATTCTAGGGCACACTTGAAATTTTTGCTTAAAGATTTTAATTGATGCATGAGATTAGTAATGTGATTTCTTCATAAATCCTATCATTTGATTCCTTTCATGAGATCAATGTTATACACTTTTTGAGCCTTTCTTGTTTAATCATATGCGAATCTATTAGCTCATTTCTTTACATAACTTCTATTCGCATATACTTTGTTGAGTGTTTGAACCCATAGGATCAGTGTGATATGAAGAGTGAATTTTTATCTTGTGAGGAGTAGAGTTGAAATGAATTTAGATTCTTAACACTTGATTTGGGGGAATTAATATTGATATATGCACTTGTGATGCGAAACTGATTTGCATGATGAATCCTTAATATGTTAAGATGATTAGATAAAATTATGTATGAGTTTCAATTATAAACTGAAAATAACTGAAGCATGAGAAATTTTATTGACTTAAGTTTGTAGTTTTTATTTTTAGTTTTGTTATTTGTCGTTTTAGTTTTTCTTTTAGTTGGATGTTTGTGGGAATCATCACTGAAAACCCTCACGAGACTTTAACTCGTCCACTAGGGCAACCTAGGGGTTTAAAGGCTTGTTGCATATGCTAAATGCAACCGTGATAATCTACGGAAGTGATTTAGGTTAGTATAGTTTAATTTTAGTTTTGCTTGGGACAAGCAAAATATTAAGTTTGGGGGTGTGATAACTCTATGAAAATAGAGTTATTATATCATTTTTATGCTTAATATTTCTTATTTTATTTTATTATTTTCGTGTTTTGGAAGGTATTTTTGTGTTTTGTAGGTTAAAGTAGATTTGGGAAGAAATGTGGAAAAAGAGAGCAAAAGTGAAGCAAAAGTGTTTAAAAATGTAAGCCTTACATTGGATGTTATTCACTATGTAAGGGGGACAAACAAAGGCTTAGCAACGTAAGCCTTACATCGAGAATCAACATACTATGTAAGGGCATTTACAGCGCATTACAACAAGGCGCGCTGCGGCGGGCAAAACCTGTGCCGCGGCGAGAGGCTCTCGGGTTGCACTTGGAAAATCATGAAAACAAGGCGCGCCGCGGTGGGCAAAACCTGCACCGCAGCGGGGAGGTTTCTGTTTTGAACCAACGAGCCAACAATTCAACGCGCGCCGCGGCGGGAAAAACCTGCGCCGCGGCGGGAGGTGCCAAAATTGCCCAAAAACCCTAAAACGCGTCTTCCACTTCTTTCCCCCTATATATACCACATTATACCTCTCCCAAACACAATTTTTCAACCTCCATTTTTCTTCCACAGTTTTTAGAGGTTTTTGGAGCTCCCTCTCCATTTTAGGAGCTAGAAGCAAGTTTGGAAGCACTTTTGGAGCATCAAGAAGCAATTTTTGGGGGAATTCTTCTTAAGGGTGTAATAAATTTCTCTCTTAATTGTATTTCTTTATGTTTTGATTTTGTTTTTATTCTTGAATTTCTAGTTTCTACAATGTTGATTATGGAGTAGTATTTTGTTCTAGGAATTTTTATGGAACCCATTCTATGAAAATGATTGTGTAATATTTATTTGATATTATTAATGTGTGGATTATCCAATTTGATGTGATTAATGCTCTTAATTAAATTGGCCATTTAATTAGGTGATATGTTAATTTTGTGTGCAATTGAAAGATTGATATGAAATTATGAACATGCATTGAATTGGCATATATGTAATGAGGAAGAAATTTCCATTATTTTGTATGTGATCATTTTTAAACTCTAGGTACTTAATGACCCATGTATGCTTAGATGACCATAAACATGTGGGCTAGGTTTATATGGATTAGAATTACATGACCATAGACATGTGGGTGTAATTAATTGAGTAGAGTTGATTAATAATTTGTGCATTTTAATTCAATATTAATGCGATATAAAAACAATCATAGAAATAGAATGGGGGAAATTGAATTCCTAGATTTTTATTTATTTAATTAGTTTAGTTTATTTATTTTAATCTATCACTAAATTTCGATAGTTCAAATAGAAAGGGAAAGTATATATTTCGGTACTTAATTTTAATACACGCTATAATAAGTTCCTCGTGGGTACGACAACCCAGTTCTTAAAAATACATATCACTTGTACACGACCCGTGCACTTGCGGATTTCGTGCAACATGCACGAGTTCGAATCCCCAACCCTAAACATTACTTACCTAATACAATCAATTAATTATATCTCAAATAATCTTTTTAGCCTAAATGAGCAAACCAATAATGGAAACAACAAACCTTACAATACTTGTTTAACAGAACCTCCAGGCATTGATTTAGAAAAGCTCATAATCACATTATGCCTCCAAGTTAACTACTGAGCAAGAACTAAAATACTGCTGAGAAAGTTTGCTTATAATTATTTCTTATTATGGTCACAAGTAGATCAAATGGGGAAAACATATATGTGCATATACTAGAACAATTCCCATGAATAGGTTACGTGCTCAAAAAACTACTTATAAAAAGAAGCAGATGAATGAAAATCAACTGGGACTGAAGTACATGCTCAGATAGTTATGAGGTAGACTTTTTAAAAGGAAAAATCAAGGTGATCAAAAATTAAAAGACTAAATGGAGTCCTATCAAGGCTAAGGTTGAGAAAAACTGTATATTAATTTATCACTGTAAGATTGCAACACTAACTAAAAGAAATGAATGATTTGAGTAATATACATTTAAATTCATATATCTGATGACAATGATTATTGGAAATGTTAAGAACTGGGTTTTTCCCACAGCAGGGTGATTTGAAAGTTCGCATAGCCACAATAGGATGCTTGTTTATCAAAAGAGCCAAAATTGGCACCTTAAACTTGTGTCATTTCCACAGTTTCGTGGTTGCAGGCTACAAAGTTTCAAAGTATCTGCTTGGTAAAATAGAAGGTTTTTCATTCTTTCTTTCTTTGTTTTTTTTTTCTTTTTTCTTATTGGTCTAAAACTAATGAAGATGAACGGAAAATAGGGTAAAGTAATGCACTAATCTTGACGATGCTTTGGATAGTGTTGAAATCATTGACTAATGACAACCCATGATTTTAGAATCAGCAATAAATTAATTCATCAGATTTCAGCGGGTCTATGAATTAATTCAGCAGATTTGAAAGTTTTAGCAACCTAGGCCAATGTGCCAAAGTTTTAACCATATATGTTTGTTTGTATTTTTTTAAAATTCTTGCACTTTTGTTTGATGACAATTTTGTACATAGGGTTTATAATATGTGAGGTATCATGATTCAAAAAGAGAATTCATCGACTTTATAAGTCAATCAAATTAAGATATATATGATAGTTAATTATTTATGGTCCAATTATAGTATTTATTTACTTGACTAATTATATTATTTGTTTAAATTTTATTGTAAATAGTGCCCAAAACAAGCAGGAGGCTATGAATGTGGCTACTATGTCATGTTATTTATGAAAGACATTATTAACAATCCTCGTACAAATATAACTGAATTGGTATTAATCTTTAATATTTGACCATTATTGATAGTTTATGTAATCTATGTTTACATTTTAATATAATTTTAAATATTGTACTAAACTTTGTTTTGTATCTAATGCTTGTAGTGGAAGCACAAGTTGCGCTATACAAAGGAAGAATTATTTCAATTGAGGCACGAGTGGTGCATATATGTGACAATGCATATTCGTGGATAGTAGAACATATAAAGTTTTACTTTTATTTTAGCTAATGTATAGTGAGATTATTTTAGATAAATATATATTTTTCATTTTCGGTATAGACCTATTTATGTTTTGAAAAATTAAAAGTTAATTATTAACTGAAAATTACAGATTTATTAATAAAGTTATTGATATTTTATTATTCGTATGGTCAATTTATATATATATATATATATATAAAGCATAATATTTAATATATATATATACACACATATTTAGGACGGTCATTTGAATAACTGTCATTGAATAATGTACTAGCCGTTATTTTCAAATTTTATTTGATATTTTTAATGATGGTCAATGTCAGTTTACAATAATGGTCATGAAATAACAACCGTCATAGAATATATTTTTTATGACGGTCGCTTAATTTTTTACGATTTTTAATGACGGTCGTTTTTTATTTTTCATGACGGTCACGACCGTCATTAAAAAGGCTTATTTACGATGACGCCTGAATAGATGACGATCGCTATATTTTTTTTAAAGCATCATCGTAGTGTATAATATCTAGGACCCCCAATATTTGTATTGCGACATGGTGGTAACCCCACCATTCGCTAAAACTTTTGTTTTTTCAAAGGCCTAATTATAAATTTTTCTGAGATATGATTATATGTTTTCATTTTACCTATTTTAATAATACTCGTAGTTAAGGCTAGATGAAGAATGTGTGCTAAGAAGGTGTCAATCTAGTAATAAATTGAAATTTTTTATGACATAATAGCTAAATTAATGTTTTGCTCTTAAGTTTCTTGAACTTCATTAACCTGTCTTGCATGGATTAAAAAATCTCTATATATCGCGATGCCTCTGCCTAATAAATACCAAGAAATATTTTTTTTAATAAAATAATGCAATCCACGATATTACAAAGAAATGTTATATATATATATACAACAGTACTACTTTAATGTGTATAATATTTGAAAATTCACGACTCCATTATATATATCTTCATAATAATAAATTGGTTTGTGATTCACCTTTGAAAAAATGAAGCGAATTTTATACAAATGTTTGTGGCAAACATATCAAAGAAAGTGAATAATTCCATCATTTAGCATTCCAAAAGACTTATTTGGAATTGATTCACGCCTTAAGAAATTAAATTCACTAGTTAGTATTGGTTTGAGTGGTGTTAATGCAATCCACGATATTACAAAGAAATGTTATATATATATACAACAGTACTACTTTAATGTGTATAATATTTGAAAATTCACGACTCCATTATATATATCTTCATAATAATAAATTGGTTTGTGATTCACCTTTGAAAAAATGAAGCGAATTTTATACAAATGTTTGTGGCAAACATATCAAAGAAAGTGAATAATTCCATCATTTAGCATTCCAAAAGACTTATTTGGAATTGATTCACGCCTTAAGAAATTAAATTCACTAGTTAGTATTGGTTTGAGTGGTGTGCTTATAATAGGGATTTTTATTATAAATAGAGACCTCAATTTGAAGGTAACTCTTTTCTTTCAAATGTTGGAGGAATTGCCAACAAATATGGTTCACACGATATAACAAATCTAAGAAAACAAATCCTTGAGGATATTTTAAAGGACCAAGTGAATATAGGAAATGTTTATGATGGTGAAGACATATAAAAGCAAGGTTATGTCACAAAAATGGTTTTTTTGTAATTGATGATGCCCAAGAAATTAATCAAATAAAAAACCTAGGCAGTCAAGTTGGTTAAGGAAGTTATCGGCGTGATTGTGGCATGCGTGGGAGGTCTTCCATTATAATGTTAAAATAAAATTCATAGCATCCACATACATGAGGAGGAAAAGAGAAAAATGTCATATATGTCCCTTATATTAGATTATTTGTGTTGTTTGGTCCCTTAGATTATAAGTGGTTTTATTTATTTCTTTAGTTTTAGTAAAAGAAGCTAATTAAAAACAAAGCATATTATTTTATCCTTAATTGATCCTTTTTTATAAACTTAAAGAATAAATGCCACCATTTATAATTTAAGAGACCAAATGATACAAATTACTACTTTAAGGGACTTCTATGGCCACGCTCACAAAACAAATTTTTTTATGTCAACTTGACCCAAAAAAATGCATATGTCCATATGGAAGATGTACATCCAAGTACTCAACCAAAACAATCAAAAACGTAACCATCGAAGTTTTTGTCTCTCGATTCCAAAATAAAAAATAAAAAATAATGTCCACCACTGTGGCCTAATCTTCCATTCTCCCAAGTCTTAACAAACCAAAATGTGTAGTAAACTCTGTTAATGTTAAGAGAAAACAAATGACACTAATTAAGTGTTAATGTCAAATGTTATTAACACTTACCAAACCTATAAGTTCTCGTTAGCATGGTCTTTAGTGTTAGTACTCTCCTATACATTTGTATATATATCTTGGCTCAATATCTAGTTAAGTCAAGAAAAAAGGCAGAATAGATTTATTCTCAATTCATTGCTTTCTTCTTATTTTTACTATTCATTTTATCAAAAACAAAAAAAAACAAAAAAATTCTTCAAACCCAAGTTCACACTCCAAATTCTCTCTCACACAAGCCATTGAAAAAGAAGAAATTACTAATCCCATTGTTTCTACATGATTGAGGCACAATCCAAAACCAAGGACAGAAGAACACCTCACCAAGAGACACTTACTTTCATGATGGGGAGCCATGACATCAGAAGGCTAGTAAGCAAGCTTGTTATTTTCTTCAAGTAGCCCAGACATTAATAATTAATTAATTATATTCCTTGTCTTTTTTATCCATGACATTTAAAGTTGCTTCATTGCTCTTTTAGAACAGCTTTTCTTTTGTTTTTTTTTTTTTTTATTATTATTAAAAAGTGGTTTTACATGGCTTAAAGTACATTTAATGATGTTTGGCAATCTCTATGAGAAGTAGTTTCAAAATTTTGAAAAATATTATTTGTACATGTAGGAAAAGTAAGTAAACCTTATTTTTAAAGAAATAGTTTAGGATGCTTATCCTATGTTAATTACTAAAGTGACATCCTAAACCACTTCAAACATTTGTATGCCAAATACCTTAATACTTTTATTTGAAACACTTTTCATTAAATCACTTCATTTAAAATCTTAAAACTACTCTAAAAACAAATGTCTCACACCTATATTATTTGAATATTTTGAACACATAGCATATACAATAGATACACAAGTCACTTAATCTTTAAAATTGAAATGCTTTAGTCACATAACTTTAATGTAATGGCAATAAAGTGTCATAATTTTAAAAACCGAGTTACTTAATTACATGTCTCTTAAGTAGCTACGTAAGTTATCTAACCAAAACGCCATAAAATCAGCATTACTTGAATTATAGGTGGTCTCCCTATCTAAAGTCCTCATATTGAAACCTGGTCCTTCCAAATGTACCATGGGCTCACGGATGCGAGGAAAGTTGATCTCAAACTCAAATGAAGCTCTATCAAGATGACGCCAAATAGCATTATCATGTGCCATTTTCCTATGCTGAAGGAGGTTGAAGTTGACGTGCTTGTTCCATACCAACCAAGCTGCAATTTTCTTGCAAATAATATTCCCTCCAAAACATGAAAGAACAATAACTTCATCCCCGCCAGCAAAACCAAACTTGGGAGAAAATATATGACATTGACACAAGCCACTCTTTCCCATCTTTAGATAATGTAGGCCTAATTTTTCTGTTGGGATAATATGAATCTTCCTCTTTGTAACATTGACTACACATATACCATTCAGATTGTTTAGCCTAAAAGTAGGGAAGTTATTAGAAGCAATATAGGGGATGGATACCATCAACCATTCAACATGAAGACCCACCAGCTGCGGTACCACAAAAGATACCCCAATACATTCACCACTACTTTGGTTGACATAAGGGAACCATCCAGGAATATCATCCCCAAGTATAAGAAGCGAAACTCTATCAATACAGCTCGATCTCTACAAGATAGGAAACATGGAATGTGTTATTAAATATTTTTTTATAAAAAATTACGATGATATATTAATGTATACCTCCCGAGTGCTCTCACTAAATGATGCATTGATATTGTAGCACCCTTGGATTTCAAAGATAGCTGGAGTTGACATCAAAAACTTATCCAAGTCTGGAGTTTTTGCAAGTTTATGGCAACCCCGAAGGATCAAATGAAGCAACTGCTTGTTTTCTGTTAAATTTGGCAATGCTTCTAAAGCAGTACAGTTACTTGCTTTGAGAGTAGCGAGTGTTATGGGTAAATTTGGAATTGACTGCAGCTCCTTACAATTATCTAAAGTAAGTGTGACAAGCCGGGAAAGGCCATTAAGATTTGATGCAAGCCTTTGAAAGTTATTACTAGATAAGTCTAAAAACCAAAGAAAAGGTAGGTTCCAAACTCCAGTATGATTTACATCATCATCTGTTAGATTGCAGCTTCTAAGTTGCAAATCTTTCAAACAACTTAAGCCTTGAAGAGAAGCAAGTAATGAAGAGGAGGGCTTAGACTCCTGTCTTCCCATTACCCACGACCGAAAAAGTGAAGGCCATGACTTAGGAGTTGATACTTTCCCACAACTAAGATACAACGTTTCTAGTTTACTCAATTGCTGTAGGGTAGAAGGTAGACTTTTAATTCTGGTGTTGTCGGCAAAAAGAGTGGTCAAAGACTCCATTTTTCCTATTCCCTCGTCCAAATAATGAAAGGTTGAACACCCAGAAAGAATAATAACTTCAACTGATTTTAAATGGTAAAAACTCCTTGGAAGCTTCTTAAGAGCTTTGCAATCTTTTAAATTCACTAAAACAAGCTTGTCAAGTTTTCCAATGGAATGGTGAACCTCAGACAAACTCATGCAACCTTCAAGTATTAACTCGTTGAGATTCGGGACTTTTGAAAAATTAGGAGTTCGGATCAAGTAGGGGGAATGGCTAACATTAAGGATCTTCAACTTCTCCAGCGACTGTGGAAACAAAAAACAGGAAGGCCAACATCAGATACTGAAAATAAAAAATTGACAAGATAGTTTCAATATCGTACTTTGGCATTCTTCCAAAGCTGCCTCAAATTGCTATATTGCAAGTCCATAGCAACTACATTTTCTATATTAAAACTGCTGGGTATGACCTTCTTCGGGAAGCCATGCCAACAAAGCCATCTTACTTCTTTAGAAATATTTTCATAGCTTCCATTGAGCTCGACATAGTCTAGTTGAAGTAGTCTCAGTCTCTGCATCTTTGAAAATGTTCCCGTATGGAACCAAGTCTCACAAGCTTTTTCAATTCTAAGAGTGAGTCCTTTGATTTCTTCACTTCCCTACAGAACAGAAGGAAAAAAAAACCTCTTATTAAGGATTGCACGTATTGGGAATAAGTATGATGCCTTGAATGTAGTAGAAGGTGCTTCAAATGTGGATTATATGTATAAGAAATAGTTTATTAATTAAAAAAAAAAAGAACTAAAGTCTCCTTCTTTTTTATTAATAAAAGAAAATATACTTACACACATGCATGAAATTCGAACTCTTAAGAGCAGTAAAAAGTTTATTAAATTCAATAGGACACATCTCAATGGAATTTAACCCTGACTTATAACATAGTTTGTGATTCATGCCAGCAGTTTGCAGTATATATATATATATATATATATATATATATATGACACACACACATTCTCATGTTTGACATTGTGCATTTATCCTTGCTTAATAGAGCATCACCTTAGCATACAATTGCAACGATCACACACACACATTCTCATGTTTGACATTGTGCATTTATCCTTGCTTAATAGAGTATCATCTTAGCATACAATTGCAACGATATTATAGACTCCTCTTTAAAAAAATATCAAAAGTACCCCCAAGGTTTGCCTTCTACTCACAAATGTCCTTAATGTTTGAAATTGCTAATAACAGCGTTAACTTTTCGATTTACATACCTTTTCGATTCATTTTGAAATTGATAGAATATCTTTTAAAATATTAAAAAGTAAAAAATATCTATTTATTTATTATGTTTTTTATGATCAAAAAACAAAAATCTATAATAAGTAAATAAATACATAATAAATTGAAAGTTTATGTAAATTAAAAATAGCCTTAAAAATTGATCTTATATTATTGATTTATTTTCTAAATCATATATATGCTTAGACTATATGTTAACTTTTTAAAATGTATTTATTTTTTTTAATATATTATATAATTTTTTATTTTATTATTGACTTATATTGATTATAAATTAATTAAACAATTAACTAAATTTAGAAGAAATATTTTTAAATTTCTTTATAAAGACTTATGAAAAATTGAAATTTAACTTTTTGAATTACATAATATGATTAAAAAATCACGTATGATTCTTATAATTAAAAAAAAAAATTATTTACCATTCTACAAATAAACTAAGTTTTAATAATAATTGATTGTTTATTATAAAATGGGATAATTTTAATTTATCACATCAATTAATCTATAAATATTAATTTCTTATATATTTTTTAGAATTTTAAATTTTTAGAATTCTAAAATTTTATAAATTATTTTTTAACTTTTTTTAATTTTATCATTTGTTTATCATTACATTTGAAGCATAAGTGATTAATTTAATTAAAATATGACCTTTATCAATTTTTAGGAAATAAAAAAAATAAAAGTTAACAACTTTACTACATATGATCATTTGGGATTAGTGATAAAAAAATTCATTTATTGTATGAATTTTAATTTTATTTACCTAATTTTTTTGGCATATGTATATAAATTTTATGGTAATATGTTTTTTATTTTATTTTTATTAAAAGAAAATAAAAAGGATTATTTTTATTTTGATTGTTTAATATAATTTATTATTTAATGTTAAAAATAATATATATCAAAATTTTATCTTTTATGTCATTCAACTTTAAAGATATTATGAAAAAGCCATTAAATAGTCATTATATTTAACATATTTTAAACTTAAATGATATCTTTGACATTTTTGAAAGGTCAAGAGTATTTGTGAATAAAATAAATGTCAACGATATTATTAATATTTTCCCCTCCTCTTAGCAAACAAAGGGAGTCCAAATAATATCTTACTAGAATGCTAAAGAAAATACGGTAAACATATTAAATATATTCATCAACACAAGAAGAATGTCTTGCATGTATTTAACCAAATAAATAAATTAAAAAGCTGTTACCGTATGTTTTTCCAATACATCGAGTACATCTTCACGATGCCACAATCTACTCCATTTACCAGGCTCTTGAGGAAAGTTTTCTCGAATAACTTGGGCTGCCATCTCTTGAAGCAATGTGCACCATAAATTTGTTTTCATGGTTAACAGTTATAAGACATCGTTCAAGAAGAAGATTGATTGCAATTTCTGTAGAAAATCCACAACCATCAAATATTTGTACAACATAGTTTTTATGCATGTCAATAAAAAAGCAACAAATATCAAGGAATATATTCTTCACTTCATCATCCAATGTATCATAACTTATCCTAAGCTTTTCTTGGACTTCATTAGGAGGAATTTTCTTTAGTTTGTCCAGCATGCTTCTCCACTCTATTATGCTCCTATTAAACAAAGAACGCCCTACAACTTCGAGAGCTAATGGCAAACCGCTACAATAACCAACCATACAATTTGAAAGTTCATGATAACTTTCATGAGGAGAGCTTTTCCTAAATGCATGCCAAGTAAAGAGCTCAAGTGATTCAGTGTCATCCAATTCTTTGGCCCTATATATGTTGTTCACTCCATGAACATCTAACAAATGTTTATCTCTTGTTGTTATTAAAATTCTGCTTCCAGGACCAAACCATTCACAGCTTCCAACTAGAGAATTTAATTGGCTTGAGTG
Organism: Elaeagnus macrophylla; assembly: GCA_029378325.1. NCBI lineage: Eukaryota > Viridiplantae > Streptophyta > Magnoliopsida > Rosales > Elaeagnaceae > Elaeagnus > Elaeagnus macrophylla. The sequence goes on along the minus strand of CM055644.1, from coordinate 12,209,245 downwards.
ATCTACATCATCTACAATGACTAGTACCCTTCTACTACACAGTCTTTGCCTTATTACATTGATACCTCTATCCTCACAACCAACTTCTACTTTTATTTTGAAGATATCAAAAAGAAGTTGTTCTTGCAAAGAAACTAAATTCTTCTCTCTAACATTCATGAGAAAACTTTTGTCTTCAAAGCTATGATTTAGTTGGTTATATATGGCTTTGGCAATAGTTGTTTTACCAATACCACCCATTCCAGTAATACCTAACATATAAACATCATTATGTCCAACACATAACATATCACACAAATCTTTCAAGCGAGACTGCATGCCAATAGGATAGAGAGTCACAAATAAACAGGAGTTGTTCAATTCTCTGGAGACTTGTTCCACAATTTTCTTGATGAACTTTGCAGGATGCCTGACAAATTTTGACCCATAAAACAAAATAAAATTGCATTATAACTCAATAACAAACAGATATCCAATATGATTTCTAGTGGTTTAAAGGTTGATAGCTATCAATAAGTTTGGAAATTGGTCCTGAATTATTATCACCTTCATCAACATACTAATTAAGTGGTAATCTTCAAGGAAAAATAGGCAATTGTTGCTTGGAACTAAAGAAGAAAAAATAACATTATCTATTGTCTATTGTCTATTACTACTAGAAAAGAGTGAGTTGACCATTTAAAGAGGAAAATACCATATATATTATATATTTTTGCATATATTTCATGTTGATTGCCATTCCTTTAAACTTCATTAATTTTAATTTCAATCTATTAAAAATTAAATAATATTTCTTAAAACTTATTTACTATCTACTATATAGTATCCATTGGATTGCAATTTCTTTAACTTAAATTTTTTTATCAAACTTAATTACAAGGAATAATAACAATGAATTCCCATTCATCATTAGATTTTTCTAAAATATAATTATCATTTAAACTTCAAAAATAACCGTTTTAAGAACAAAACTTTTCACCTGAAAAATTTCCAAGGAAAAAAAAATTAGTTTCAAAACTCAAGTTGGCTGTAAATATATGTTTTGGATCTTTGGTGACAATGATCCAAAACATACTTTCAATATTATTGGTGACTATTCAAAAATATATTATTGGTGACTATTGTGATTAAATATTTCAATAAAATCTTCCAAAAATTTATTTTTAGCTAAACGTAACATTTACCATGCTATCATTTCATTTCACTATATTTTTGGCAAGTATTGTCATTGAATATTTCAATCAAATCTTCCAAAAAAAACTTATCTAAATGTAATGTTTACCATTAAATATATTGCATGCTATCATGTCATTTGATATATACATTCTTAAACTTGAATTCAATTTAATGAATTCTGTTAAATTTGATCGGTTGATATATTTTTTATTTATTTTTATAATTTTTGTTATTTAATAATATCTCTATGTCTCTATATATAAAAAGTCTTTTAACATTATAGCCACATTTTTTTCCTCTTTTTTTAAATCTTTTAACATCTTACTGGCATAATTTTAAAACTCAATATATGTCATTGAGTCACATCTCAATTGATAGTAAATTTTGACATCTTTAAATGTATGTTTAAACTTATGCCACTAAAAACTTTGAAATAATTTAACAAATTTTAGTAGAAATTATAACTAATAAGTATTATGAAAACATTTTTATATATTAAATATGTAAAAATATTGCAACACTTTAAATTGTTATTGACAATAATTCTTTATTAAGGATAAATTTATCTTATAATTACAACATTTAAATGTAATTAATTACAGAAATACAATATATAATTTATGTATAGTTTATTATGATAATAACAAAAAATAGTTATGTTGATATTATTATTCGTTTAATAACATATTAATTTAACTAGTAGGGCACGTGCAAGAGCATTAAACTAAAAAGTGGCTTAGTATATTAAAAAATAAAACAGGCAATGAAAAATGAAGAACAAAATGGAGAGGTTCTTTATGGTACGTTTGTTACTATCACTCTTTTTTATTAATTATATAGATATTATTCAATTGAGTAATAATAATTCATTTTCGTAACTTCTATATTAATTCATTAATATTCATTAAAAAGCAATTTAATACATAATTGATTGGCTGTTTATACTTAGTTTGTATAAGCTAGCACTAATTTAGAGAAATAAAATTAGTTAGTATTAGTGTTTAATTTTAATAAACTAGATCGATTTAAGCACGTACTAATGCATGTGATATTATTTTTTTAATAAATTATTTTATAGATCTTATTTTATAATATATTCATATTTATTATAAAGATAAAATTAAGATAATATTTTTAATATAAGCTAAAATATTATATATGTTATTTTAATTTTTTAATCATATTTTCACTTTCAATTCTTTATATATCAATTTATAAAATTCTAAACAATTATTATTATTATATGATATTAATGAAAATAAAAATAATAATCGGTTGAATGATAAGCTTGTATAAGTAATTAGAAGAATTTAGATTTTATGGAAAAATGTTTGAACAAAAAAAATGAAGTTTTATTAGTTATAATAATATATGTAAAATAAGAGTTAGTTTGAATGATTACCAGAAATATGAGGTATTAGTATTATTATATTATAATGAGTACTAATGGCAATAACAATAAAAATCTATATACAATATTTTAAAATTAAGATAGTGTTCGTACATTTTGTCTGATTTCGAAATTAGGCATATATCAAGGTTTGTCCATATTTTTCTATATTATATTCCTGTCAAACTTAGTCTACAACTTAAATATTTCTATTGTAATTTATTTAAAATCAATTATAATTTGAATATTTGTATTGTAATTTTCTAGTTTGTAACAAAAAAACAAATGGTGCATGCTTCTTTCATCAAAAGTTTTATTGTGAAAGAAATTATTTCTTTTTAAAAAAAATTACAATATCTTATTAGGAAAAAATAATCATCTTCTTTAAGAAACTCATATTTATATCTTATTTAAAATTTTATAAAATTAAGATAAAGGTTAAACATTTTAATAAATCACTATTGATATTAAACTAAAAACATGTAATAAAATTATTTATTTGGTGGGTTTTTTAATTCACAAAATAAAACCATTATATATGAAATTTATTATTATTAGAATAATTAGAATTAATATTATCTTTCATATTTTATTAATATATTTTAAGATTAATAAAATAAAATATTTATTTTATTTAACACGTATAAACTACCTCATAGAAAGTAAATTTAATAAATTTATTATTAGTAAAAAAAAGGGTTAAAAAAATTTAGTAACGTAAGTGAAATAATCATTTTGTACATGAAAAATTGAAAATAAATATACCCTTAAATAAATATTTTATGTTTTTGGAAATGTACGTGATGTCCAGAAGATATGTAATTATTAAGGACAACAATTTTTCTAATGCAAATGAGTTCAAATTATGATACTCATCTTAAAAAATTTCACAAATTAAATTAAGTGTTTAATTTTAGTTAACTATATAAAACAGATAAAACTATCATTAGTAACTAAATTTATACCCAGGTCAATAATTATCTCACAATAATTCATAATTATTATTAATTCATGTAACTTATTTATATTTATTTATTTTTTTATTTTTTATTACGTATGACTCTTTGACTTTTATGAATAAAAAATTAATTTTATAACCAAAGAAAATAAAACATGAACCTAAAATAAAAAATATAAAATATAGAATTAATAAGTGATAGGTTTGGTATAAGTTTTTTAATACAAATGTAAGTAGCTTCAAGTCATTATCAAATATTTAATTAATTGTATAATAATTGTCCTCATATGCATAGATAACCAATTTATTTAGCTAGTTTTACTTTTAACCCCCACCAGTAAAACAAATATACTTTTATTTTCTTACAACGTTAAAAATCATATATTAATTTACGTTGTAATTAAGAAAAATAAATATGTTCTTTTTCATGAGAGAGATTAAAAATAAAATTCTATGTATGAAAGGAGGTTATATCATGCAATTAAACTTAATAATTAACTCACCCTGTTTATAATAGTTGCCGTTTAAAAGTTAATATCATACTCAATACAATTAGAATATGGCAGATTTAACTTATCCTTACTCTCACCCTCTTCCCTTTGTGTGTGAACATTTTGTTATGTTTATTAAAAAAAAAAAAACAAACAAACAAACAAACAATTTAGGCATTCAAGTCCAATTTTAAGGCTATGGAAAAAAATTTAATTTTTTTTTCTATTTGCTGTTTTATATATTCAAACTAAACTATTTTTTTTTTTTAGCTCAAATGGAGCATTGATTTTGTTATTATAAATGTGATTATTTGTATGGTAGCATTTAATGCTTCCATATTCTCATAAATTAAAGTTTGTACTTTCTGAGTTATAAATTTTCCCTAAAAGATAATTAGAGAATTAAATCAAGTAGTCCCTTGTTCCATTAGCATCTTACTGGCATATGGTTATTTAAATTATGAATAAATAAAAAAGTGTGACAAAAGTGAAACATCATTTATTTCAATATAAAATCGTTTTTATGAATCACAAAAGATATACTATGATAATTAAATTAAAGTGTGGACACCAATTTTAATAATTTTATATTTAAAAAGCATAAATACAAAACGTTTGCTAATAATATCTCATACAAGAGAGGAATGTAAAAAAGCAAGGGGTTAATTTAATATTAAATGTGTGAATTGATTGCCATACAAATTGACATATTGGCCCATTCTTCCTTAAACACCAAACTATATAAACTCTTTATGCTGCTAAAATCTATATAATCTTTCTCACAAAAATGAAGGGAAAAAAAATTATGTTACCTTACAAATAGGGGCGGCAATTTTTGACACGATTCGTAAAACCAACACGAATACGAGGCTCTTAAGCGAGGTTTGGATTTAGTTTTATCGGGTTCTGGTCAAAACAGGTCGACCCTTAGACCCATTTAATAAATAGGTTGCAACAAGTTGACCCAGGTTAACACATAACTCGTTTATGCACTCGATGAATTTTTTTTTTTGGCAATTTCACAGTGTATATATATATAGACAAATGAGTTAATACCCTAGCAAGTACTGCTGAAGCCTTGATTTGCAATAGAGATTATTTGGTAAGTAAACTATTCCTTTTTTTATTATTATTTAGTCATGACCATTTAATTTGTATCATATCCAGTTAACTGAACATATTCGAACTTAATACATTATTGGTATGTTATTTACGATTTTACATGCAGAGAATAAAGTTGAAAATGCAAATGAGTTCCTTGATGCAGCAATGGGTATTGACTTCTCTAATGATACATCCATTCATGATTCACCTCAATTGGATGGTAGCTCTAAAGGTCTTCCAAATTCTCTTTAAATTTTATGATTTGGATAGATATGATTTTTGACATAAATGTTTGTATTTTTTTATTTTATTATTATTATTATTATTAATATATAATTATTTGCTTAGGTAATGAGGCAGTAGTAAAAGTTTGAAAATTGAAGCTATGAGGGAGGTAGTTCCAATGTAGTTTATATTTGATTTTTGCTATAAATGTTTGTGTTTTTATTTTATTTTATTTTGTTTGTTAATATACAACTTATTTGCTTAGGTAATGAGGCAATAGTAAAAGTTTGAAAATTGAAGAAGCAAAAAAGGAGGATGCTTTGGATGTAGAAGAATGAATCTCAATGTCAAAGTTTATATAGATCGCTTTTCTTATTGTCTTTTTTTTATAGAATTTTTTTTGGGACTTTATTTTGTTCAACTATCTATTTATAGTTAACACGTAAGAATATTATGATTATTATTTTGAACTTTGATCAAGTTTGATTATTAATTTATTATGTAATGGATAAATGATATTTCTTTTATAAGATGAAAAGTTATATGGATTAAATGGTTAGATTTTGGGTCAAATAGCGAGTTGGATTGAATTTGGTTGATTTTATAACTTGTATGTTAAAAGGGTTAAATGGGTTGTATCATGTTGACTCGTCTAATAGTAGGTCGTGTATGAGTTTCAAAACCTGACCCATTTATTAAAGGGGTTGTGTTTGAGTTTACCTTAAATGGGTCGGTTCATAATCTGATCAACCCGAATCAAACCCATGGACACGAATTATATTTAATTTTGTTGTTTGATGTTGTTCATAACCTACTTTGGATTGAATTGTAAAATTCCAACTTTGATTCTACTTTCCTCTTGTTTTGTGATGCACACTTTTAATTATATATTGGAAGTGTTCATGCTGCGCAGAAACAAATCTTTGAGTCAAAGTCATCTAAGTTATTTGGTATCATTTTCTTTCGTCGATCTCCAAGCTTCTTATTCTACTTCTTTTCTTATATGATTTTAATTACTTTTAATAGAAAAACTACAAATTTAAACATTGGTCATATGTGAGTTTGAATTCTTGAATTTTTTACAAATATTATTAAATTTTATACATTAATTTGTAATGATAGTGATCGTATGTATTATATAGTTATAGTTATAATAAAATAGAGAACATATATATTTATCATTTTAGAAAATCTTGATTTAGTTTTGCAATTTGTGGGTCTATTTGTTTTTATCATGAAAGCTTTATTATTATATTTATAGTTTGAAATTAAGAGCAATTATATTTTGCCATATGTACAATTTGAACTACTATTAACTTGCTTAATAGGTTCACTTAGGGATTATTTCTCTTGCTCTAGCGGTGTTAGGTAGAAATATCCTCTATTTGCACTCTTGTTTTGTATTATAGAAGATTTTTTGTGTAATACCTTGGGTATTTTGTTGATAATAGGTTCTTTAACCCAATTTCTTCTCTCATAAGCATTTCCACGGCAATCCATTTTTTTTATTTACTAATGACCTTCTCATCTTTGGTTAGGCTTGTTCTTTAAACCTCCATATTTTATCCGAAGCTTTTCAATTATATGGTCGTCTATCGGCACAATTAGTAAACTTGGAAAAATCATTCATCTACTTTGACAAGGGGGGTGCTTCGAATAATATTTCTTCACTTCAAGGAATACTTGGGATGCGCATTGAAGGCAATTCCCTATCCTACCATATCACTTTATTTGAAGGGGATCTAGAGTAGTGTTTGTTTGAAGGGTTGGCTAATAAAATTCGTGCAATGAATGAACCATGGAAAAGGTGCACCCTCTATTTGGTTGGACGTAAATGTTTGATCTCTTCAATTATTCAAGGCTTGTTTCTACCCTCTTTTCAAATTTATAAAATGGCTAAAGAAAGTCATGGATGATCTGACAAAATTCGTTCACAATTTCTTTTGGTCAAGGAAAGTAGACAGGCTGAAATTGGTTTAGGTTTCTTGAAGAGAGTTGTCGTCCACTCGAAGAAGGAGGTCTCAGCTTGCAAGACCTCATTCTCACGAACGAGATATTGTTAAGAAAGTTTTCCCGGCATATTATCTCAAGGAACTCTAGCATAATGCTTTACTTGCGTAATTGGTATTTGGATTGGGGAGAATCTCCACAAAATCATTATGTTTTCTCTTCCGTTTGGCCTAATTTAACACCTCATCACTTGACTTTTGGAGTTGCCTAGATGATTAGTTGGCAAGAATTGCTCAGTATGATTTTGGAAAAATAACTTGCTAGGAACTTTTATTAATAAGCTAAACATCCCACCATTGGATTCGTCATTACATTCCTTAATGGGGGATAACTTGCATGTAGGGAGACATGATTCTCTACATTTGGTTAGAGAACATAAGAGTTGGGGTAAGGCGATTTGGGCCCCATTTATACCGCCTTTTTGGTCTATTCTTTTTATGGAGCGCTATAAGAGCAAGCTTCCCATAGATTGCCAATCTAAAAGAAGAGGGTAATTCTTTCCCATCAATTGCTCAATGTGTGGGCTAGCTAAGAATACTAATTCCAACATTTTTTTGAACTGTCATTTTGTAGGTGCACTTTGGGACCTATTATGCTCCTTTTTTGGCATAAAACTGCATACAAACTCTTTCATTCTTTTATGGACATGGACAGTGTCATTTTACTTGGGGCAACAACTAGATAATCTATGAAAAGAAGGAATAATTACAATCATTTGGATGATCTGGACAGCTAAAAACGATGTCCTCTTTGAAACTGACAGAAGTCTGAGTTCTGTATTTGCCACTGTTTGGTAGTTTATATATGAAACATGTCTATCATAGCTTGGATCCATGAGAAACACAGTGACTAATCTTCAGGTGCTCAAACTACTGCGAGTATAAGGAATACCATGGTGGCCCCACAAATTGTAGAGGTTGTTTAGAAAGTGCACCTTCGTGCTAGATAAAGGTTAATAGATGGTGCAACTTTGAGTTTGTTGGACCTAATTGGTTTTGTGTGGGTTTTTTTCAAACATTAAGATCCTTTGTCAAAGGTTGTTTTTATATTCCACTTAGGGTCCCTGATGCATTTGAGACAGAGCTCGCGGCGGCCATTCATGCTATTATGTACCCTATCTATCGGTTTTAGGTGGCAGAGGTTTGGTTGGAGTCAGACTCTATTTTTGTTGCAACTCTTTTTTGCACTAAATCGCTATTAGTGCCGTGGAGATGAAATTTTGCTTGGACTAATTGTTTAGATAAATTTGCTCACATGAACTTATATTGCTCTCATACTTATAAAAAGGGTAATGCTGTCGCTGATAGTATAATATCAAAGGACTCCCAATATTTGTATTGCGACATGGTGGTAACCCCACCATTCGCTGTAACTTTGTTTTTTCAAAGGCCTAATTACAAATTTTTCTGAGATATGATTGTATATTTTCATTTTACCTATTTTAATAATCTCGTAATTCAAGGCTAGATGAAGAATGCATGCTAAGAAGGTGTCAATCTAGTTAGGATGTCCCAATACACCTATTGAGGCGATTATCAACAACCTTTCATGAAAAAAAATGCTTAATAGGTTTCAATTTAATTTGATAATTTTAAGTTCTCTTCAAAACTTCTATTAATATTAAGATTTTTTTTCTTTACATGTTTATTAATACTTATCTATTTTAATAGATTAAGATATTAAGTTTTAAGTAATTATTTGGATTAAAAAAAATTAATTATATTACATAAGGCTATATATAGAGTTTTATTTTTAATTCTCTTAAGAAAAAATATGTTTTTATCTATTTTACAACATAAATGAACATATGTTTTGTAATGTTGTAAGAAAATAAGCATATATTTTTTTATCACAACTTCATGCATATATCAATTCATATGTCACAATCTAATTGGTCTCAATTATTAAGTAGTTCTACAATCGATTTATATCATTAATTTTATATTTAATTAATAACTGATATATTATTTAATATATATATTATTACTCACATATAATATGAATAGTAATAGATATAATTATTGTAAAAATTGATACGTTACTTGATTAATATATTATTATTCACATATAATATAAATAGCAATAGATGTAATTATTATATTACTTCTTAATTAGTTAGTATTCAGATTAATGCAGACACATAAATTTAACTAAATTCTAAAAACATATATCAATTATATTCTTTCTCAAAATGAATCGTTTGTATCATACAAACTCAATCTCAAATTATTTAATTTAAATTATACATAAAATTAATTTTATATATAAATTAATAAAGTTTTTTTTTATCTTACACGTACATATAGGCTTGTTATATTAAAGACAAGATATATAAATTAAGACCTTGTTATGATTTTAATGAATGGTTTAATTATATAACATAATTTTTAAAAAAATTTAAGGAAAAAAATGATCATTTTTCTAAATGAACCGATTACTTTTAGTGTTAGAATAAATAAACATGTATATTATTTTTAATATAATTGAATTATTTATGATTTCAAAAAAACAAAATAATTGAAAACAAAAACTTTATAAATCCTGCTCAAGTCCCATTTCATGAATCTGCTTCTGAATCTCAAACTAGCAAGCTATAAGGATCAAGATCTTGTAAAAGGAAAATCACATAATTAAAGTAGAAAATTAAGGATTACCCATCAGCAGTTTTTCTAAGATCCCAGCCAGAAACATCAGCAGCTTCAGTAAGATCATCTTTCCACGTCTGTATCTTATTTGTATCATTACCTAAAGACAAGAACCTCCTCTTATGTTTCTCCAAAGCTTCAGCAAAAGAACCCTTTTGTCTCCTCACATCCGAAGGCTTAATATCAAAAAAAATAGGGATCACCATCTGTTGTAGAGTTCTTCGGCAATGCATAATCGTAGACAGTTCTTCAAGACACCATATGGAATCAGCATAATTTCTTGAGAAAACAACGATGGAAATCTTTGAAGTTTGGATGGCTTTCACCTGTTCTGAAGAAATATCTTCTCCGTTTCGGATTCCAATGTCGTCTATGAAAACATTAATTCCTGCTTGTTCAAGCATCATATGGAGATAATCAACAAAGGTTTTGCGGGTATCTTCGCCCCGAAAACTCAAGAACACGTCGATACTCCATCGAGTGGAGGAAGATAAAGATCCATGATGTGAAGTTGAGACCATTTTTGTGAGAGTAAAAATAAATATACTAATTTATAATGTAAACTACTCCCTTATATAAAACGTGATAATCTCACTCTCACATCACTCATACTCACGAGCAGGTCTCTATCCTACAATCTTCACCAACTATAATTAATGAATAATAATGATACAACAAACAACAAGAATACTATTTAAAAAAAAAATAGAACTACAATGCTACCAACTATAAAAAAAATAACAATTAATGAATAAGATAATGATACAATAAACAACAAGAATACTATTTAAAAAAAATATAGAATATTATACCTCATATTAAGAAAATTTTGGAATGTAATGCATAATTCATATTAAAAATATATAAATTTCAAATATAAATACAAATCATGCAACATATCTAAGACCTTATTTGATAATGATTTATAATTTTTAAGGAAAAAAAATAAAAATAATTACCTACAAGTTGTTTGGTAACGTTTTCTATGTTTTAATTTTTTTATTCAAAAATTTTAAAAATAATTAACAGTTTTAGTTATTATTTATAAATTTTAAGTTGTTAATAATTTTCTTATAGTACTGTCATAAGACTTGATTTACTCTCTTTAAAAAATATTTGTTAAAAATGAAAAAAAATTAAAAATTAGATTTTAAAATCTCATTTTTAAAAATTTATGAGTCACCTCAGATTTATGAATTTTATATATGAGCGTTATCATTTTTTTTTTTAATTTTATATTAGTGCAATTCTCTCTTTTGTGTTTTATTTTTATAATTTATTGAAAAATTTGATAGCTCTTTAAAATTTATTGCATAATTTTTTTTTTTACCAAACACAGTATGGATTCTAAGTTCAATGCAAATAAAAAATGAGATTTACATTAATAAATAAATATAATCACTTTTTTAGCTCTATTTATCGTAAATATTTCTCCATAACTGTCAAGACCTACCCCAGTTCAATATTAAAGCATGTGACGTGTCCTGAGGGAACATAATATCTAACATTCTAAATCGACCTTGGTTTAACTTGAAACTTTTTGTGTAAGAAATTTACAAAAAAATTTGGGCCGAGTTTCCCCTAATTATTGAACTATCTTTCCTCCAATAAATGACTTCATTTCTAAAGTATAGAATTCCATAATCCAGCAAACTTCACATAATTTTACATATTTAGAAAGGGCCTCATGGCCAAACATAACTATACAGTGTCAGATATATACTATTTACCACATAAGACTTTTAATCATTAGTCCAAAACATAACAGCCAAAATACATCAAACAAACTGGAAAGGAGATGAAAACAACATAGACCTCACAACAATAGATGGATCCTAAGCCTCCGAACTCACGTGATGTGGCCTCAAAACCTGTTATCTATGGGAGGAAAATAAATGTAAAAGGGTGAGCTTGAAAGCTCAGTGAGTGGATAAGTTTTATAAAATAACGTAGTACTCATGTAAACTATGTATGAATTGTTTATGAATTATCATGAAATACATGCTAATAATAATAATCTGCATATAGTCTTTATGATAAAATAATGCTCTCGTAAATGCATAACTAAGTTTCATGAAACTATCGTAATTTTGTACCTGTAATAGAAACTGTAAATGACATGTTCATGATTTATAACGAAGTGACATTCTGATAAAAATACATGTACATGATTTTTAGAATATGATGATGCTATGATTATTAGTATATAAATAAAATGCATAATCATGAGAAAAACGTATTTATTGCCAAGAGCACTCGGGGATCTGATCGCACACGGAGGAGACATGTAGTACTAGCACTAGCTCTCAACTACATGTGTGGGAAATTTATTTGCACAATAAGGAGACAATTAGTACTAGCACTAGCTCTCAACTACACGTGTGGGGAACTTGATATAGCCACTAAAATGGCTCAGTTGGCTCTGCTGATACATGAGTCATGTGCACTGACTTAACTGAACGTGTCATCATACTGAACTTGTAACATGATACTGAACTTGTAATATCATACTGAGTTGGTAAACATCATAGTAAATTGAACTGGACCAAATCTGTTGGTCATGATGTCTTACCAAGTCATTGCATTATCTAAATGCTGAGTATAGCCAACTGTCATAAATACCTGAAGGGAAGTACTCTGGCAACTGTAAAATATTTGTTGAACTTGCAAGCTTGTATAAAACTTAGTATAAGTATTAAAATTGATTCAATCATAACTTGCTTGTAAATTTTCTTTCATTTTCTTGACTAATTCTGTTAATAAAAATGAAATATATTTTCATGGTGTACAAGTTTTTAAAGTGCATTGAAATTGATATATTAGTTAACATGAATGCACTTTTTCATAAATATGCAACTTGTACAAATTAAATTTACTTGAACATGAATGTTTCTCAAAAATAATGCTATTCATGCTTTAAAAATAATTAGATATCCACTCACTGTACTATGTCACTGTTGGTTCTCTACATGTACTGTAGGATTTGCTTGCTCAACGCTTCCTAGATAATCATACTTGTGTTAGAACAAGAATTGCAACATAGTTTGCTTACTTAAGTCAAACTAATAAAACACTTTAACATATCCAAAATAGGGGTTGTTAATAGTTAATTGTTGTTTTTAAGTAGTTTTAGGATACCCTTAACCTACCCTTATATATTCACATATAATTTATGGTAGAAATGTCTAAATTCATTTTTGTAAAAACACACATAAATTAGGCATTTCAATCTTAAAAATCAGATATTACACACTCAATTATCAAATGAGTCCTTAGAAAACCAATTACTTCAAAACTGATTTTTCAGCACAATTGGAGCAAAACATACCTTTAGTTAAATGACTATTAATTTATCTAGAAAACTCGGAATAATACACCGTAAAATTCATATTAAACTAGACATCTTAAGCTTTAAAACAACATATAATTCATCCCATTCCTATCATTAAAACTATTTCAAATTACATATATTCGATTGATTTTTCAAATAGTTTTTCCAGCACCCCTTTCACTTGACATATTCTTAATTAAACAGCCATAACTTTGTCTAGAAATATCGAAATAACAAACCGTAAATGTTTCAAATACTAGACATGTCAAGCTTTAAAACAAGATATAATCTGCTCAAATCCAAATTGTATAACCATTCCAAATATAAAAAATACCGAGAGCCTTTGCTGTTCGTGTTTCATAAAACAACATTCATTTAATTAGGTATAACTTTGCGTAGAAAACTCCAAATTACGAACCATAAAATTTATTATAAAATAGACATCCATATCTGTTCATAAATATAATTTACAGACCAAAATTCGTTGTATAAGTTTCCCAGTTTTCATTACAATTTTCAGAAAAACAGTTTTTCATGAAGTTCAAACATTACAAATGACTTGTTTTTGGATTATTTTTGAAAACTTCATTCATGGCTACTCCTTTTGTGTTAAAATTGTTTTTCAGATTCACAATTAAAAGTATAATTAAAGGAAAGGAAAAGAGAAAATAAATAACGTAAAGTATACCTTGTTTGATTAAGGACTTAATTCTTGTTTGTTATTCTTGAGTTTTCTTGTAGATCAAATGGAAGAAAGAAAGAAATGAAAAACAAGGAAGCTATTCCTTACGGTGTGAGTGAAGTTTTGGCTAAAGAGAGGAAAGGCAAGGGCTGCTCTTATCTTGTAAGAGTGTAGGCGTGGGAGATGAAGGTTTAAGACATTGTTATTTGACGACAAGTGTCCTCACAACTCATACTCAACCATTTTTTTTTTTTTTAAATGTGTCATTAGGAGGAGACAAAAGAGTGACTGCTGGTGATAAATCATTTTTAAAATAAAAAAACGAAAATACCCTTGTCTCTTAACAATAGTTAGGGGCATTTTGGGAATTTTGCATTAATTTTTCATAATTTAATTTAAACACTTTTTGATTTATTATACTATCTTCACATCACAAAATTAAACTCATAAATTTCATTTTCTAATTATTGAAGGTAAGATAATAAAATTTTTGAAAATATAAGTTTAATTAAAATTTTAATTCGTGTAAAGAATGGGGTGTTACAATAACATAATTAAATTCATTTGTCATACTATCTATTATTTTTTTCATATCATAATTTTACTATTTTTTTAAATAAAATTATAACATTATTATTTTCATTATAATATAAAGAATATTATTTATAATATGTTTTTTAGAGTTGCTGGAAAAACATTACCCATTTTTGCTTTATTTTATTATAAAGTTTTATAGAGTTGTTGATGAGAGACGGCACTCTCGTACAACAAAGCGACCGTTATCCACTAAAATTGACGAATAAAAGATTTAATATAGAAGATATTTATATCTAAATGAATAAAAATATCATGTTGAAAAATTATAAAATATATATTTTAAAAAAAAAATTATTACTTTATTTAAATTATCTTTCTATTAATTAAAATTAATATAATGAATCGATAACAATTTTAATTAGTAAAAAAAATTTTAAATAAAGTAATAATTTTATTTTTTAAAATATATATTTTTTAATTTTTAAATATGTTATTTTTATTTTTTTTATTATTTTTTATAAGTAGAAGTTATATCAGTCTTTTTATCCACTCATGACAGACACTTCTATTTTTTCTTCTTTGATTTCTCTGGCCTTTGACTTATTCATGCTACTTCTGAAATCTTTCCTGCGTTGTCCACTTTTCCACCTTTATTTTCTTGGTAATGAAAAATAACAAATATCTTCCAATTGATTAGTTTGGTAGACTTTTGAGAGTAGGGTTATATCAATTAAATTATAATATATATTAAATAATATATTAATTATTAATTAAATATAAAATTAAAAATATAATATAAATAATTTATTATGAGACATTTTATTGATAAAAATTAATTAATTTATATCATATAAATTATTATATATATCTAATTATAATAATATTGAATGATGTTCAATTAAAATATGTTCAATATTAAATAGTTTTAAATTATCGGAGATAAATTTAAACATAGTTTAATTGAATAATATTTTAAAAAATAATTTAATATTTATTTTTTAATTATAAAAATATATAATTTAAATATCATAAATATTATTTTTTTATTATAAATTTTAAAATTATTATTATTTTTTTTTTTTTAAGACGCATATTTTTACCTTTTAAATGGGGTTTTATTCGTGGTGCATGAAAATTTTACAATCCTTTTTATGGTACCTAGAGTTGGAGACGTGTTTATTCACTTCCTCTGACAGATTTCAATAATTGTCTTCTCTAGTAGTTCTATATATTCTCCTATAATTTTGTGTTTTTGCTGTTTCCAGATCGAGTCTGCCCTCCCTACTCTGGCAAGGCCAATAACGTCTTTTGATGTTAACGAGGATGGGGTTGTTGGGGTTCCTGAAGCAGAGCTTGATAAGTTTCTATTATTTAGAAATAAATACGCTTAACTTTTTGATTATTGTACTTAAAAAACTAAATAATATAATTAATATACAGTAAGATAATTTTTATTAAATAATTTATATTAATTACTTAAAATATTTATATTATTAAATAATTATTACTATTTATTTACTAAAATGTCATCAAATCAAACTTTATAAATAAAATCTCACAACTAAAAAAGTATATGTAAATTCATCCTTAAACTCTTTAAAATTTCATTTGATTTTAATCATTCTTCTTAAAAATTGACTTAAGCATCAGAGTAGATACGACATCTCATGTTATCGTTTTTTCTTATGTGGTTTGCTAGTGACGTGTAACACGTGAAATCTGCAAGTGCTCGAGACGTGTACAAGTGATAAGTATTTTTAATATAATAAAGATTGTTGTACCCATGATAATTAGATTAATAAGAAGTTGAATATCTGTAACACCCCATTCCTTATACGAACTAAAATTTTAGTCAAACTTATATTTCCAAAATTGTTATGATCTTACCCTTAATAATTAGAAAATAAAATTTATGAGCTTAATTTGTGAGGTGAAGATGTTTCAATAATCAAAAAGTGTTTAAATTAAATTAAGTAAATTTTGAGCAAAATTTTCAAAATGCCCCTAACTCTTAAACCTTTTATTGTTATGAGACAAGGGTATTTTAGTCTTTTCACCTTAAAAATAATTACCACCAACAGCCTCTTCCCTTTCTTCTCCTGGTGACACAGGTTTAAAAAAAAAAAGGGGGGGGGGGGGGGGGGGACAATATGATGAGCACATGTCCTTACTAGCATTTCCTTATCTTCACCTTGGAGAGAATAATTCCCATCCGAGAGACTCACTTCCTTCTTCTATTTTCTTTCCTTTCTTCTCTCTTCTTGACGTTTCTAAGAGGAAAAATTCAGAAATTGAAATAAGATTTCTTCACTAGATTCAATTTTGCAACCAAACAATTCTTCAAGTGATTTTGGCATGTATACAAAGCTTCTTTCCCCTTTTAAATTCTGTTTATGATCTGAAAAATAGGTTTTTAACACAAATAGGTCAGCCATGGATGAATTTTTTAAAAATAATCAAAGAACAAATTATTTGTGATGTTTTGAACTTCATATGAAACTGTTTTTCCGAAAATTGAAATGAAAATTGAGAAACTTCCACATTGATTTAGGGTTTTAAAATTATATTTCTGAACAGATATGGATGTCTAGTTTATCACAATTTTATGGTTTGTAATTTGGAGTTTTCTACACAAAGTAATACCTATTTAAATGAAGGTTATTTTATGAAACACAAACTGCAAGAGCTCTCGGTATTTTTGGTATTTGAAATGGTTATACATTTTGTATTTGAGAAAATTATATTCTGTTTTAAAGCTTGACATGTCTATTGTTTGAAACATTTTACGGTTTGTTATTTCGATATTTCTAGACAAAGTTATGGCTGTTTAATCAAGGATATGTCAAGTGAAAGGGGTGCTGGAAAAATTGTTTGAAAAACCAATCAGATTTATGTAATTTGAAATAGTTTTACTAATTGAAATGGGATGAATTTTATGTTGTTTTACAGCTTAAGATGTCTAGTTTAATATTAATTTTACGGTGTACTATTCCGAGTTTTCTAGACAAATTAATAGTCATTTAACTAAAGGTATGTTTTGTTCCAATTGTGCTAAAAAATCAGTTTTGAAGTAATTGGCTTTCTAAGGACTTGAAAGGATTTTTCATTTGATAATTGAGTGTGTAATATCTGATTTTTAAGATTGAAATGCCTAATTTATGTATGTTTTTACAAAAATAAATTTAGACATTTCTACTAAAAGTTATATGTGAATATATAAGGGTAGGTTAAGGGTATCCTAAAACTACTTAAAAACAACAATTAACTATTAACAACCCTATTTTGGATACGTTAAAGTGTTTTATTAGTTTGACTTAAGTAAGCAAACTATGTTGCAATTCTTGTTCTAACACAAGTATAATTATCTAGGAAGAGTTGAGCAAGCAGATCCTACAGTACACGTAGAGAACCAACAGTGACATAGTAAAGTGAGTGGATATCTAATTATTTCTAAAGCATGGATAGCATTATTTTTGAAAAAACATTCATGTTCAAGTAAATTCAATTTGTACAAGTTGCATATTTATGAAAAAGTGCATTCATGTTAAGTAATATATCAATTTCAATGCACTTCAAAAATTTGTACACCATGAAAATATGTTTCATTTTTATTAACAGAATTGATGCACAAAAACTTGTTAACCAAATTTTGTATATTTGTAAAAAGCTCGCAAGTGCACGAGTCACTTATAGTAAGCGACAAGTATACTCCCAAGATCGTCTTTCAAGGAATTGCGGTAGTTCTAAAACGTTATTTATTTTCTTATTTAGTCGAACAAACAATCCTAAACATTCTAACAATTGTCACTTTGCAGAAAAGACTGTAAATTCGGAAATTAAGTATGTAACTAAAATTAAGTGGAAATAAAAGTAATCACAACCAAAATGGGGATGATGGATGTAAATGGGAATATATTAGTTCGCTATCCATTCATGGCAAAAACAAATTAGGCATTCAATTATTAGTTGGATTTAATGATTTTTCCGCTAAACCTAGAAAATCTCAAATCAATGGCAATTTTCACTACAATCAACTAATTAACGTCTTTGGTCCGGATCATTAATTAACTAATTGGAATTAGCTCAAGGAAATATTTCTAACCACCTAAACCAACACAAATCAATGCAATCAATTTAGGCTCTTGTTCATAATGCACAATTAAGCAAAGATGGTGTTTCTAATGCCTAATTCTAAAATATTCTGTCTAACCACAAACTAAGGTTTGGTCCACCATTAATTCACAGTCAGAAATTAATAAGAACATGAACAAGAAATAAATCCAAATCATATATAATCAAATTACAAAATTGTTCTTCCAATCATTGAAAGCAATACTAACATCCCAAATACATAAATTAGCCAACCATAACTAAATTGGTGTCAATCAATTTAGTCATGGAGGCAAACCACAAAATCAGAGAAGAAAATGATATTACAATAAAATTACCCCAATGAATCTTCTAGCTCCAAATCCTTGAACTTGATTGATCCTCTTTCTCAAATCCTTGGAGTAGCTTCAACAATGGAGGTTCTCCTCTTGATTTTGGGTTGAAAATGGGTGGAAAACCCTTGCTGCAGTAGCAGCTAGGGTGGGAGAGAATTTGGGTGTGAAAACTTGTGTTTGGGAGAGTTATAATGTTGTATTTATAGGGGGAAGGAAATGGAAGACGCGTTTTAGGGTTTCTGGGCAATTTTGGCACCTCCCGCCGCGGCACTGGTTTTTCCCGCCGCGGCGCGTATTGAATTTTGGCTCGTTGGTTCAAAACAGAAACATCCCCGCCGCGGCACAGATTTTGCCCGCCGCTGCGCAAGTTGAATTTTTGATTTCCCAGAATGCAACCCGAGAGCCTCTCGCCG
Source organism: Elaeagnus macrophylla (assembly GCA_029378325.1). Classification (NCBI taxonomy): domain Eukaryota; kingdom Viridiplantae; phylum Streptophyta; class Magnoliopsida; order Rosales; family Elaeagnaceae; genus Elaeagnus; species Elaeagnus macrophylla. The sequence goes on along the minus strand of CM055644.1, from coordinate 12,189,838 downwards.
CGGCACACAATTTCCTCGCCGCGACGCACCTTGTTTTAGTGCGCTGTAAATGCCCTTACATAGCATGTTGATTCTCAATGTAAGGCTTACGTTGCTAGCCTTTGTTTGTCCCCCTTACATAGTGAATGACATCTAATGTAAGGCTTACATTTTTAAACACTTTTGCTTCACTTTTGCTCTCTTTTTCTACATTTCTTCCCAAACCTACAAAACACAAAAATACCTTCCAAAACACGAAAATAATAAAATAAAAGATAAAATGAATGCTTAAAAACATAACAAAATATAGGTCAAAAATGTGTTCATCAAGAATCAGTCAAGTAAATGAAAAAAAATTTACATGCAAGCTATGATTGAATCAATTTTATTACTTATACTAAGTTTTATACAAGCTTGCAAGTTCAACAAATATTTTACAGTTGCCAGAGTACTTCCCCTCATGTATTCATGATAGTTGGCTATACTCAGCATTCAGATAATACAGTGACTTGGTAAGACATCATGACCAACAGATTTGGTCCAGTTCAATTTACTATGATGTTTACCAACTCAGTATGATATTACAAGTTCAGTATCATGACACGTTCAGTTAAGTCAGTGCGCATGACTCATGTATCAGCAGAGCCAACTGAGCCATTTTAGTGGCTATATCAAGTTCCCCACACGTGTAGTTGAGAGCTAGTGCTAGTACTAATTGTCTCCTTATTGTGCAAATAAATTTCCCACACATGTAGTTGAGAGCTAGTGCTAGTACTACATGTCTCCTCCGTGTGCGATCAGATCCCCGAGTGCTCTTGGCAATAAATATGCTTTTCTCATGGTTATGCATTTTATTTATATACTAATATTCATAGCATCATCCTATTCTAAAAATCATGTACATGTATTTTTATCAGAATGTCACTTTGTTATAAATCATGAACATGTCATTTACAGTTTCTTTTACAGGTACAAAATTACATTGATTTCATGAAACTCAGTTATGCATTTACGAGAACATTATTTTATCATAAAAACTATACACAAATTATTATTATCAGCATGTATTTCATGATAATTCATAAACAATTCATACATAGTTTACATGAGTACTACGTTATTTTATAAAACTTATCCACTCACTGAGCTTTCTAGCTCACCCTTTTATATTTATTTTCCTCCCCCAGATAACAGGTTTTGAGGACACATCACGTGAGTCTGGAGGCTTAGGTTCCATCTATTGTTGTGCAGTCTATGTTGTTTTCATCTCTTTTCCAGTTTGTTTAGTGTATTTTGCCTCTTTTTGGATATGTAAAATTATATGAAGTTTGCTGGATTGTGGAATTATATATTTTAGAAATGAAGTCATTTATTGCAGGAAAGATAGTTCAATAATTAGGAAAAATTATGCCCAAATTTTTGTAAATTTCTTAAACAAAATTTTCATGTTAAACCAAGGTCGATTCAGAATGTTAGATATTATGTTCCCTCAGGACACGTCACATGTTCTAGTGTTGAGCTGGGGCAGGTCCTGACAATATCAAACTATATTTACACTAAAGTATTTAGGCTAACGAAAATAGATAAATAAAATAATAAAAACATAATATTTATACTACTTGATCCAACACAATCACACTAACAAATTAAGCACAAAAGAGTCTTAAGAATCTGCTCTCCCTCAATCTTCTACACATGAATTAATTTACCATTCCAAACAATTACCAAACAAATTATATGATCAATTGACTCTAACCTATGCATGCATTTTTCTCTCAAGTAAACTATACAAATTATAGTAATTTAACCTAATTACACTCTTATACAAATTAGATTACACTACTATTCATTATAAATATCAATTATGGAACATATACAAGAATCGTACCTCTCAGCCTAGATACAATGTATGTTATTCAATCAATACAAACAACTAAATACTTCTCTTAAAATTACCTATTGTTTCTATGGTATAATTGTTAATTAGGCAATTAATGGCATGAAATTCAGATTGAATTATAATTTAATTCTCAATTACATTGGAATGGAAAACAAAATTGTATAGATAAATTGAGTTCAAGAGGATTCTATCAAGTTTAGTTATACATAATCATATTCAATAAATTCGAAGATAATAAGAAAATACAAGAGAATCAACACCTTCAATCTTGAATCCTCTCTTGATTTGCCTCTTTCTTTAAATTGCTACCTTTTTCTCTCAAAGTTTAGGTTAGTGGTAGAATGTGTGAATCAATTATTTTGACTTAGAGCTTGTCCGAGTTGCCCCATTTGTACTTCCAAATTACAAATAGAAGCTCCATGAGTTGCTTCAATATGATCCACCTTTGTCTTCATGTTTTGCATAAAATCTTTTATCACCACCATTAAGACATTTGTGTTATCCTCATTGGTGGGCTTTTTGTCTTGAAGTGGTGGTTGTTGAGGTTGTTGTTGAAAATGTGGTTGTTGTTGGTGGAAAGTGAGGACGATTTTTTTGGTTACCCCATTGATTGTTCTTCCATGAGAAGTTGGGGTAGTTTCTCCATTCAGGGTTGTAAGTGTTTAGTATGGGTTCTCTTGGCAGTTTTGGTTGTTCACATAATTAACTGCTTCCAAAGAATTGCCACATCCTTTAGTGAAGTGAGATCCATTGCAAATATCACATATCATAAATAGAGTTTGCACTATATCAACTCCTACTGTATCTTCATCCAATTTCTTTGTTAAGGTGAGTAGCAAGGCATTTGTTTGAGCTTCCATGGCTACTAGGGTTTATACATTCGTCACTTCAGATATCTTCTTGTGGTTTAATCTCTCAACTGGCCATTGGCAATTGTTTGATGCCATTTCATCTAACAGAGTAAAGGCTTCATCCTTAGTTTTACTCATTAAGGCTCCACTTGTTGCTGCATCCATAATTGTCCTTTATTGGTTCATTAACCCATGATAGAATGTTTGAACTTGGAGCCAAGTAGGTAGGCCATGATGTGGGCATCTCCTAAGAAACTCCTTGAAACGTTCCCAAGTTTCATAAAAGGATTTTCCATCAAGCTATTAAAAGGATGTGATGTCATTTTTTGAACTTAGCAGTCTTTAATGGTGGGAAGTACTTAGACAAAAACTTTTGAGCTAGTTGATCCCATGTAGTATAGAACCAACTACTAGTGATTGTAGCCAAGTTTTACCCTTACCCTTAATGAGAATGAGAATAAACGAAGGCGGATTGCATCGTTTGAAACATCATTCATCTTAAAGATATCACATATTTCCAAGAATAAAGCCAAATGTGAATTCAGATCATCATGAGCTAATTCTCCAAATTGAATAGCTTGCACCATTTGAATGACTCCCGATTTAAGCTCAAAGTTGTTAGCGTTGATGCCCAGTCTAGCAATCGATGATTGGGCTTCATTTACTTGGGGGACTACAAAATCCCTTAGAGATTTGGAAGCAACCAAATCTTGTTGATCTCCGTGTTCTGCCATATCCCTAATTGGTTGTGCTAGCTGTTCCCTTATCAATCAATGTACAGTCTTTCAATTTCAGGTTTTAAAGGGAGTAAGTTTTCATCTATCAACCTGGGCATATAAAAAAAATATTAAATTAGAAGATTACAAGTCCAAATTAGTGATACCAATATCCTAATTTGATACTGGTCATCAATTATAAATTTTTTCGACAACGATGCCAAAAACTTGATCACGTAAAACTACAAGTATACAGGACGTGTACAAATAATAAGTATTTAAAATATGATTGTCAAATCCACAGAAAAGGTTATAACTAATAACAAAGTACCAATACAGATACTACTATCATTATTTGAACAATAAAAGATAAACGCTAAAATTACGAGACTAAACTAACGTAACAAAAATATATATATGGGAGACATAACCTAGGTAGTCATTAATCCCCCAATCTTCTAAACATGTGAATTCCTAAATTTTTTTTCCAAATAATTGGCAACAAATTATATGATTAATTGATTTTAAGCTATACATGTATTCCTCTCTCAAGTAAATTACACACAATATAATAACATAACCTAATCACACTCTCATTCTAATTAGATTAAATGATTACTCATGAAGCACATCAATTATGTACGCTATTTGACCTAGACAAACATATAAATAAATACTTTTCTTAAAGTTTTATAAATACTTTTTCTTTTTAATTTTATATATATATATATATATATATGTATATATATATATATATATATAATTAAAAAGCACTTTTTATAATTTTTGGAGACTAAATAACACAAATTTTCAAATATGAGGGACTTCTACGCCTCTCTTTCTATATTAATTTATTTATTTTCCTATATGCTAAATACATTTGGACCATTTTCTCCTCAATTTTTTGTTTTATTTACAAAGCTATTATTATTATTTATTTAATAATTAATAATAATGATTACATTATTTTATTATAAAGATAATAATTTAAGAGTCTTATTTATCATTTACTTCTAAAAAAAAGTCTTACATAACCTAAAATATATAGTTATACATTTTAATTATTTTCTTTTTTTTCTTTTTTCTCATTTTTTAAAAAATTTGTTTAAAAAACCAAAACAAAAAAAAAATCAAATTTTATTTTGGACTATTGAAATCCTCAAATTTTCGCTCTAATTACAAAATTATTATTACTATTTATCTTTATATATTTAATGATAATGATTAACTTAAAATAATGGATTAAAAATATTTATAAAAAAAAAATGATGCAAAAAAATAAAGAAGAAAAAAGATTTGAAAGATAAAAGATAAGATTATAAAATTTTTATTTATGATTTGATTTTCTATACTAGAAGTCATAGATAAACTAAAATAATATTTATTTTCAATATAATTGCACAACTCATAATTAATGAAAAAATTTTGAAAAAATTTCTCAAATTTAATTGCAAAAATTTTCATCATTATTAATTTTATTCATTTAACATCAAATATTATAATAAGAATCTTATTTATTCTTTATTATTTTTACAATAAGTCTTACATAACCTAAAATGCATAATATAGGTTTGAATTAATTTTTTCCTTTTCTTTTCTTAAATATATGGTTAAAAAAATGTAAAACAAATATAGATAAAATATAAAATTATAAGATTTTTATTTGTGTTGTAATTTTTTTGTATTAGAATTCCAAGATATGTTAGAATACATATTTAATTTCAAAATAATGACAATATTATAATTAAAAGAAAATTTTGATAAAATCATTCATATTTGACTACGAAAATTATCACTAATACTAATTTTATTCATTTAATTATAATAATTTTATTTTATTTTCTATTATAAGAATTCACTTTTTTATATTGCATAAATATTATTTACTTTATTTATAATTGAAACTTACATTTTTAAGTTTTTAATATAAATTTTTTCATGCTCTACTTGATTTTTATTTTGTGATGGTTAATTATATTTATAATTTTTATTTTTTTGTTTGAGCATCTCAAAATGAGTATTGATATTGTTGCGCCTCATAATGAAGTTTTTTTTTTTATTATTATATATAATTAAGTTCTTGTTGAAATTTTAGTACTTTATTTATTCAAAAAAAAATTAATAAATATATAATTCATTATCACGCAAAATATAACAAAAAACTAAAACATAAAATTGTTATTAATTTTATTTATTCAATTATAATAATTTACATTATATTATAATTTTATTTATTTCTATTATAAGTGTTTAATTTTTTTGATTATATGAACATTAATTAGTTCATAATCAAACTTACTTTTTTATTTTTGTAATGCAAATTTTTTATGCTCAAAATTATTTTTATTTTGTGATGGTTAATTCTTTTCATAATATTTTTTTTTAGTTTGGGTGTCTACGTTTGCACCTCACAATAATATATATTATATATATATATATTCATAATTTGGTAGTTTTTGAATTATCAATAATTTATTTAAAATAATAATAATAATAATAATAATATATATTTTAATATCACACAAAAATATAACAAAAATCCAAAGCATAGAAGTACATATAACACGTGCATTTTACTATTATATTATATAGTTAGATAGATCATCATATTTTTAATAGAGTTAGAATTCTAATTTTAATAAAGTTCTATTTCTTAAGTTTTTGGTCGGTAAATAAAAATCAAGCATATATTATTAACTTTATTTTTTATTTATTAAATACATATATATTATATAGATAGCAAATCCTAATTTAAGAGTTAGAATCCTACTTTTAGAGTCATATTTCTTTTAAATATCACTTTAGTCAAGAAAATTAAGATTAAAACTTTACAATTTAACACATTATATAATTTCTCTATTTATAATATTAAATATAATAAAATAAATTTCTTAATTTTATTTGCAAAGGTTTCAACCAATTTGTTCATTCATTATATTATATTAGTTTTTAATTTTTTTAATTTTTCATTATAAATTAATAAATATTTAATAAGATATAAGGTATTACCCATATAAAATACACTCGTATTTTAATGGTATATATATATACCCATATATAACACTACTTCAATGTGTAAAACATTTAACATAATATAATATATATATATATATATATAGTTTACGATCTACTGTCCTTTACGACCTTTTTTATAAATAACTTTTTGGGCAATATCCATTTGGGCGGTTACTTATTCTTCTTTCCCGTCTGCTATCAATATCTTTTTTTATGCATAACGTTTAGTTGACACTTGACACTTATTGGTTGTCGTCATTCCCCTCCCCTCTATATAATTGTGACCTGATTTACCAAGGATAACCTGAAAATGGTAAAGGAGCGTCCTTTTTGTTCACTGAATTATATTCATTTTCAATATCCTTTTGTAATTTTCTCCATTCATTGACTGTAGCCCTTGCCTCTGTCTGTTATCTGTAGTTCTGACATTTCTTAATCAGTAAAACTCATAAAGGGGTGCAAAATTTTCGTTGTTGTACAGATGCTAGTGTGACCAACATACAAAGCCAGTACAAACAGCATAAAGAAACTTCTTAAGTTATATTTTTTTCCTTGTAGATGTATGGTTTTTTTGTTTAATATGAGAGGCAAACTTTGGATCCCTTGAACGGATCACCTTTTAATGTGCTCTGTCATGCATAAGTTATCAAAAGTCAAAAACAATTTTTTTTTCCATTAAAAAAAACTAGAGAAATGCTAGGATTGCTAAAATTTGCACTCATATCAATTATAGTATGACACATGATCAAATTTTCTTAAACAATGAATAACTTTTTTTCATTTCCAAAGTTATTTGGCCACGAGTCATACCATAATTAATATGAGCGCAAATTTAAGTACAAAATTAGGTGTTCCTAGCATTTTTCTTAAAAAATATATTTGTATTTTCTAGTTTTTCATGTTTCTATATATTATTTAAAGTTTAAACCATGAAACTACAAATGCAATAGAATTATGTCTATAAATTGTTGCTTTTTATTTTTACGAGCCCAAAATGATGACTTTTCTTCCATATTTAAATCTTGAATATTACAAAGGTACGCTCTTTCTAGTTGTGATTTTTCTATTGTTTCTCCATTAGCTTGTTTCATTTCTAAATGGTTGGCATGCATATAAGTCATTGTGTTATAACTGCAATGAGTATACACATCATGCTTGTTTCCTTTGTTACATGAATTCTTTATTTTCTTATGTAAACCTATCTACCTATGTTTAATT
>CM055644.1:12102060-12182059 GCA_029378325.1 Elaeagnus macrophylla | reverse complement strand
ATGAAAAAGATGAAAAAAAAAATAAAATATGTTGACTATTGGGTACTCGTAATTCAAGTTCAAATTCTATCTCTGATTATGCAACAAACCTGATGAGACCCGTTTAATTTGTAATCAATTAATGACACAATTATGTTTTCTTCTCTGCTTTGATTTTAAATCAATCGCGAAAATGGCATACCAACATTTTCGAAAATCTAGTCAAACAAATATTTTTCAAATTACTCAAATTAGAACCGAGAAGTAAGTGGCTGGGCGAGCAGTGGGTGGGTGGGAAAAAATGGTTCTGCTCACAACAGAGACTGATGTTTGTTGGGCTCGAGGTGGGCCATTGGTGCTCGTGGTGGCTGTTGTGGCGACTTGCTGGTGAAGTGGTGGAGTGGCGACAGGTGACTGGCAAGAGATGAGTGGTGGCTGCTACGGGCGACTAAGAATGGAGGAGGAGATGATCGCGGTTTTTAATTAGGTCTGAGAAGGGATTTGGGTTTTATTTAATTTTTTTATTCATTTTAAAATTTCAAAACTACCCTCAGTCTTTTGAGTTTTCTTTAGTTTGGATGCTTAGAGTAACAGAATACCAATTTGAAACAAATTTAAGTAATTTTAATAGTAAGTTGACAAAAAAAAAAAAATTAATTAAAATTAATAATTTTAATAATAAATAATTTTATTTATGCACAAGCTCTCATTGTAATTGTGTGTATAAAATATTCTCCCTAACATGCAATAAATTAATAAATTAATGCATGTATATAAAGTTACTAATACTACCAATTCAAAATAATAGTATGCGACCTAAAAAACCTAAATAAAAAAATAGATATGAATAAGTAAATTATATCGATAAAAAATTTTATTCTTAATTTTTAAATTTTTTTAAGTAATTTTTTAATTAGATATGTTTAGTAACAATTATTTATTTTAATTTTTACATTTTTTAGAATTTGCTATCAAAATATAGTGTGACTCATGAATCTTAAAAAAAAAAAAAATTTAAATGTAATTTTTATTTTTTTCTAAATATTTTTTCTAGAGTGTAAATCAAGTCTTATGATAGTATATAAGAAAGCAATTAACAACTTTATTTTTTTAAATAATATCTAAAAATTTATTTATTTTTAAAAAATTTTAAAAAATCAAAAAATAAAAAGCATTATTAAATAACTTGTAAGTAATTTTTTATTTTTTTTCTTGAAAATTGTATAAAGTTAACATCAAGTATATTTTTATAAAAGAATCAAAATTAATAAAATTAATTATTTAATAAAAAATTAAAAATATTATCAAGTTCTTAAATATGCTGCATGATTTGTATTTATAGTTGAAATTTATGAAATTTTAGTACGAATTATGCATTATATTCCAAAAATTTTCCAGTATGAAGTATAATATATATATATATATATATATTTCTTTTCAAATAGTATTATTAATGTTTGTTTTATCATTTTTATTCTTTAATTATTAACCTTCTGTTGTTTTTTTTAATATTTAATTTAAATATTTAGCATATTTTAATACAATTAACATTTTTTAAAACCGGCTCGAATGATGAAGCTTTTAAGTGTGAGAGTAATTATATATAGTGAAGTATGAGTGACGTGAGGGAAAGTAAGATAATGTGAGATTATCAAGTTTAATTCTCCCATATCTTTTGAGCATTGTTTTATGTATTAATACAATACAAATACATAAGTAAAAAAAATAAAAATAAATAAATCTTCTTATACACATATTTATTAGTAATTAATTATACATTAAAAATAATACAAATAATATGCGTAAATAATTTATAGGATTATATACTGTCATAATCTCATATTTATTAAAATTCAGATATGACTTCCCTCTACTTTATTTTTTTACATATTGTGACAAAAATGTCATTAATTTCATTGATTAATTGTAATAAATTTTGAATTGACACATGTCTAATTAGATTACTCAGAATTGGACAGCTATCCTACTGACCAGATTTTGATCGCTCGACAACTTCACTCGCTGGAGCCAAGTTGGACACATGTCCAACTAGACTGCCTAAAATTGGACGGTTGTTTAATTAACCAGATTTTGACCGACCAACGATCGCACTTGTCAGAACTGAGTTGAACACATGTCCAACTATATTGCCCAAAATTGGACGTCTTCAAATAAAAATTGAACAATAGAAAAATCAAGTGAAAGGTCATCATAAATTATAAATATTAAATAAAATTTATTCCAACCTATTTTGCTAATTTATATAATACAAGTGAGTTACATTATAATTTAGCATGTTTATTTTTACTCTCACAGGTTCAACAGACCCAGAGTTAGTACGTAAGTAGTTGATCATAAAGCTTGCTAAACAGTCCCAAAAATGGCCTTAACCTCAAATCATGGATCTTTATCTTCCTCCCCTCGATGGAATTACGACGTGTTCTTGAGTTTTCGGGGCGAAGATACCCACAAAACCTTCGTTGATTATCTCCATATGATGCTTAAACAAGCAGGAATTAATGTTTTCATAGATGACGATGGACTCCGAAAAGGAGAAGATATTTCTTGAGATCAGTTTAAAGCGATCCAAACTTCCAAGATGTCCATCGTTGTTTTCTCAAGAAATTATGCTGGTTCCACATCGTGTCTTGAAGAACTGTCTGCGATTATGCAGTGCCGAAGAACTCTACAGCAGATGGTGATCCCTATTTTCTTCGATATTGAGCCTTCGGATGTGAGGAGACAAAAGGGTTCTTTTGCTGAAGCTTTTGAGAAACATGAGCGAAGGTTCTCGTCTTTAGGTAATGATACGAATAACATACAGAAGTGGAAAGGTGATCTGACTGAAGCTGCTGATCTTTCTGGCTTTGATCTTAGAAATACTGCTGATGGGTAATCTCCAATTTTCTTCTTTAATTATTTGATTTTCTTTTTACAAGATCTTGATAATTGTAGCTCGCTAATATGAGATTCATGATATGGGACTTTAGCAGGATTTATCTAGGATGTTTTTCAACTATTTTGTTTTCTGAAATCATAAACTTTATTTCTAATCCGTGTGTATATATATATATATATATATATATATATATATGTATGTATCACAATTTTATTCTAATACTTAAAAAAATATTTATTTATTTAAAAAAATGATCATATTTTTATTTCGATGAAGTTTTAAAATTATTACATATAATTAAATTAGTTATTAAATAAATCAAAATTTTACTTGATAAAAACTTAACCTGCTAAAAAAAAAACTTAACCAAAACAAGGTCTTAATTTATATGTCTTGTGTCTAATATAACAAGCCTATATTCACGAGTAAGATAAAAAAAATTATTAATTCATATACAAACTTAATTTTATGTATAATTTAAATTAAATAATTTGAGTTTGTATGATACCAACGATTATTTTGAGAAAGAATATAATTGATATAAGGTTTAGTGTTCAATGAGTCTTCTTAAAAGGTACTCATTAATCCCTTACTTTTTATAAGATGGATGTTAGTTCTTCACTTATTTTGAAAGTGTACAAAGTTTAATTTATGTATTTTATTAATATTTAGGTATATAAAAATTATATCTATTATCTATATATAAAAAAGAGAGTTATACCTTAAATAAAGTTGATTTATTTGTTATTATTTTGTTCTATATATATATATGTATATATATATAGAGTTTGTAATTTTATATTTATTTAATAATTTTTTTTGATAATTTATATATTTTTATTTCTTTGATATTTTTTTTGGGTAAATTATATTTTTTTAGTAGATAATTAATGTAAGTATATTTATTTCACATTTTTAATTTTTTTTGATAATTTAATATTTATTTTAAGATGAATAATATTTTTATTTTTTATACTTTCTATTTATATAATAAATTTTGTTTAAAAATTTATATATTTTTTAGATCTATTACTTTATATATAAAGAAAATTTATTTTATAATATTTATTTGACTATAATTTTAATTGATATTTTTAAAAAAATATAAAAAAGATAATTTTTTATTTTTTTATTATTTTTAAAAAGGGACAAGACAAGTAGGTATTTGTCTAAAATAAAGTTGAGAGAGCTTAAATTATGGAATAGACCTTACTTTAATATCTTTTGTATTTTAGGTATTTGATCCTTATTATAAATGTGAAAAAAAATACTTTCTTTGTTTTTTTGTCTATCATTTGTTTAGTTTTGGTTTTTTACTTCAATTTTATTGACAATTATTTTTTATGTATTTGAAGTTTAAATTATATATTTTTCAAAAACTTTGTTGAAATTAATCATTGAGTAAGTCACATCAATTTATCACTACTCATTACAGTTTTTTTCTTCTTATTAATATTACTTTACAGCTCTATTTATTTGACTAACTTTTTATTCTAATTTTTATTTATGTATATATGATATAAAATGTTATTACTCACATGTCAATGTTACTTCGTATAGGTGTACTCACTTTCAAACTCAAGAGGTTCTCATATAATATATCTAAATACAAATATAAGTCTATTTTGTTAATGTTTAAATTAAACTTGAATAGTTATAAACATGAGTTTTAAACTATTATGTTACGTTAAAAGATTTTGACAAACAATCACAACTTTTATAACGTAGTACTAGATATATTATTTGTAATTAGTCTCGGTTTAAAGTTTTAGTTTTGATAGAAAAATTATTTTCTATCTTTTGGATTATATAATAAAGATTTTATTTCTTAAATACTTGAAAACTGTTTAAAAATAAATTTTTTAAATAATTTTATTATTATTTGTGAGTTGTAAGTTAGTCGTACTAGGTCTTATTATAAAATTATGTAATATTATTTTTTTTAAACTATGTTATTAAAAAATTAAAAAAAATTTAATTAAAAATAATTTTTTTAATTTATGATTATTATTAAAATATAATTACGTGCATTTAGGTGACCAAAATTAGTAACATTAAAAGTGAGAGATATATATTGTCAATTTGTCACTAATAAAAATATTAATTTCAATAATTTGTTTTTTCAAATTTTCACGTTTTTCACTGTTTCTTTTATTTTGACTGTCTGAAACTTTTTTTCTTTATTCTTTTTTCGTTATCGTGTCTATTTATCTCTCACCTCCATTCTCGCATTTTCTCCAATTTTTTTTTATTTTTGTTTTTTTCATTATCAATTAGTGATTGTTTTTATAAATCAACTTACATTTCATAAAAAAATCTATCCAATTTCAAATATATGTTATTCTAATTTTAATAACAATAACAAATTACCATTTGCGATGAAACATTATACAAATTAAATTATTTATCTAAATTAAATGATACAGTAGAGTAAAAGCAAAAATTCATGCTTTTAAATATATTAAAAAATATTTATCATTATTATAAAAAAATTATATAAACTTTGTAAAACAGCTAATTTATCTTTAATTTTAACTCATGTGACATGACATATATAATTTTAAATTAAAAAATGTTGACATTGTTTAAATTGAATTATGTTTAAATTTAAAATATTTAAGAAACTAACAATATATCTTTAAAAAATTAAGGATTGAAGGACACCTTTTTTAAAAATAAAGAAACTTATAGGTCTCTTTTCCCATTGAATATGTTTTTTAGAATTTAGTAAAACTTTTGTTCTTGCATTAATCTGAGGACTAACTAATTAAGTAATATAATAATTACATCGATTATTATTCATATTATATTTGAATAGTGGTATAGATATTAAATGATTTATCAGTTATTAATTTAATATAAAATTTTGTATTAATTGTAGAACCACTTATTAACAAGAGTTATTTAGATTATAATATGTGAATTTATATTAATACTAATAAATTTTAGAAAAATTACTAATAGCACTCAATTATATGGAATGATGTTCAACTAAACGGAGTTCAACATTGAATGAGTATAAATTATCACAGCGTTCAGTTGAACGGATGTTCAAAAAATGATGTAATAATTATTTTTTTAATTGTAAAAAAATATAATTTGAATACAATAAATATTATTTTTGTTATTATAAGTTTTGAATATTATTATTTTTGTTATTTTCTCCTAATTTTATTACTCTGAATTAGTGCTGGCTTATACAAACTATGTATAAACAGCCAATCTGCTACGAAAATGAATTATTATTACTCTATTGAATAATATCTATAATTAATAAAAAAGAGTGATAGTAACAAACTTACATTAAAGATCCTCTCCATTTTGTTCTTCTTTTTTCGTTACTGTTTTTTTATAAGATAAATTTATAATTAATAAATAATTATTTTTAGAAAACAATTTAAGTTGTTATAATACTTTTATATATTAATATATAAAAGTGTTTTCATAGTACTTATTCATTATAATTTCTACTAAAATTTGTTAAATTATTTAAAAGCTTTTAGTGACATTAGTTTAAACATATATTTAAGATAGCAGTGTCATAGAGATCACTTAGATTATGTAATTTGTATCATTTGATCCTTTAGATTATAAGTGATGTTATTTAATCTCTTTGTTTTACAAAGAGGAGCCAATTAAGAACAAAACACATAATTTTAGGGATTTTAAAATTAACACATTATTTTTTGAATTAATATTTTAATATAAAACATATTAAAATAATATAATTTGTTTTTAATTGATCTCTTAAAAATAATATTTTAATTAAAAAATTAACTAAATTATGTATTTTGTGGTTAATTGGCCATTTTTTTTTAAATTAAGGAACTAAATGATATCACTTATAATGTAAGAAATCAAATGACACAAATGACTAAATTTGAGGGACTTCTATGATATTTTTCTCTATATTTAAAGATGTTAAAATGTACTATCAATTGACATGTGATTTAATAACAAATATTATTGGTGAGTTCTAAAATTATGTGAGTAAGATATTAAAATATTTAAAAAAGTAAAAGAAGATAATCGGAAAAAAAAAATAATAAAAAACAAGCAAAAGGAAAAGGAAAAGGAAAAAAATGTGGCTATAATGTTAAAAAAAAATTTATATATAGAAATATAGAGATATTACTAATAATAGAAGTTATAAAAAAAAAAAATTAACCGATCAAATTTAACAGAATTCATTAAATTGAATAAGTTTAAGAATGTATCCAATGAGATGATAGCACGGTAAAAATTACATTTAGATTAGTTTTTTTTGGAAGATTTGATTGAAATATTCAATGACAATAGTCACCAATAATAATATAGTGAAATGAAATGATAGCACGGTAAAAGTTAGATTTAATTGCCTCAGATATCACATATAGAATGAAAATTGACTTTTTACTTAATATAGCAAAACGACTGTATTTTGACAAGATACAAATGACACTTTTAACTCCAAATTCGTTAAAGTTTACAACAACAAACCCATCACCACTGCCATTGTTGCAACAAAGAACAAGGAACAGAGAATGTTGAAGGTGAGAGAGATGAACGGTATAAATTGGATTAAAGAGGAACTTTTGTAAATTATTAAATCTATCGTATATTTATTAGAAATTGATCGAAATATTTGTGATTCTAATTAAGTTTGATTTTTAAGTAGTTATCAAACTGAAGTTCCTTTTATTTATTGGCAATATATCACTTGGGTTTTGTTCTCAAGCTTTCGACTATGTCTGTAAAGAAGTATTTAGTTTAATTCTAATCACCCACTGGAAGAAGAAGAAGAACAGCTTATGGAACTTGTACATTCACATTTTATATGTACATGTTACATACACATTTATTTTGTATATAACCTATACATTTTGTATGTACAGGTTATGTGAATGTACAGGTTACATACAAATTTATTTTGTATGTAACCTGTACATTCACATGAAATGCATTGTATTGTTTGTATGTTATTGTTGTTTTGAACAGTTTATGGAAGTCACGTGAATGTACAGGTTACATACAAAATTTGAATGTACAGGTTACATATAAATTTGTATGTACAGGTTACAAATTTGTTCTACACCAAATTCTTGTCAATTTGTTCTACACCAAATTCTTAAAACAAGGATGCCCAACCGCATTTTTTTTAAAAAGAGCCGTCCTTAAAAAATGTAATTTGGGTTTACCATGACAACTGGAGCTTTTTTTATTTCATGATGGTCGTTTTGGAAAAAGCCGTCCTAAAAACTTAAAGCTAATAAAAATAAAAATAAAAATTGAAAGAGTTAAACCCCTTTTTTCTCATAAACGAACTTCTCAAAAATTCTCTCCAACCCGAAACCCGTTGAAGCAAGCATTAACCCTACTGTCCAAGTCCATGATCATCTCTTCCTAATAGTTTGATCGAAAAAGTTCCTCGCATCTCATTGTTCTTTGAAAGACAAAGGTGTAAAAACCCTAAATGACCGACCCATATTATTTCTAAAAATCTTCTAATCTTCATCCAAGATGTATTGTTATTGAGTGAAATTTCTAATTTTTTTTTTCCAATCTTTCTTTTATTATTGCTGTTATTTCTTGATCGAATTTCATTTTGCATCAGATTCTACTTGCTCTGATTTAATGGGTGGTCTTGCCTAGACCTTATTTTGTCAATGCTATCATAGAATTCATATTTCTTCCTTCTCTGCTATGAATCTGCTTTCTTTCCCTCCCTTTTATAGAGATCTTATATTTCTTTTCTTTTTGTTTGTTTGATTAGGGGTATTGTCCGTGGAGATATCATTGAGGAAACTAATAGCAGAAGTTCGAGCCCTAAGCTCATTTTGTTCAGGTTCCCTTTTCCTTTTCTACTTTACATATGTATTTAAAGGTTTACTAAAAATTACATTAACCATTTAAGGAAGTGTAATTTAGGAACTTGCCTTTGGTAAAGTTGACTCATGGTTATGAATTTGTTAGTTTCATTTTGTTGATTGGTAAATGTTTTTTTTTTTTGTTCTGATTTTATTTTCTTATCTGTTAATACTTTTATGATATGATGGTTACTTGATTTTCAACCTTGGTTTCATGATGTGATGTGAACGACTTTTCACTTATTGAAACCATAATGTGGGTGGTAAGATAATTTTATCCCTTATTAGTTTGGTTCTCTTCCTTACATATGTTTTTGCTTTGCTTTCCTCCTGTTTAAATAACAAATTAGTGATCCAATAATTAATGATTAAGTTTTATTCTCCTAACCATGCAATTTATATCATTTATTTATTTTAGAAAATTAAGGTGATGAGAATTTTTAGATATCTTCTGTTTGTTAATAAGCATTCTTAATACTACGTAGTTTTCATTCAATTTGTGCTTCTTAAATACCACTTGTTTACTGTTGTCTGTTTCATTTTCATTATCTTGGTATCTTGTTCTTGTGGTCCAATGCCCATCCTTTTATCAAAGATTGAGATTACTAGAATAACACGATGCTTCATAATTTCATTTCTTATGCTGTATCTTTGTCATATTTACTGACTCCCTTTATTTCCCAACACATTAGAATACACCTTAGATTCTAGAAGTTTTCTTTTGTGAAGACCAAGATCGATGTAAGTATTATTATTATTATTCTTAGATACTATAGTTTATTATCTCCCATCTTTTTAAATGTAATGGTGCTTTTAATTCATTATTGCTTTAAAGTTTATGAAGCTTAAATTGTTTCTCGAAGCTAGTTTTACTAAAAGATTAAATTGGTATTCTTAGCTTAATGATATTTGAACCATAAGTATAGTGACCCATTATTGAAATGGGTTATGTTTAAATTTCTTGTATAGTTATGAAAGGGAATGTTAATAATAATTAGCTCTCATGTAGTCATGTGTGAATTTATTTATGCAGATTTTTAATCAGTGTCTAGCAGCAGTAACATGGAAGGAGTAGAAGTGTTGGAAGTGATCTTTTACTATCCACGAGTATAAGTATGAGTATCAGTGATAGTCAGCAATGGCAATTAGGTTCAAATCTATTAGCAAATGCTGCAACATCATTAGGATTCCCATCATATTTAACTGCAGAAAAATGGGTTCAAATATTATCTGTGACTTCTTTTTAATTTTAACCTGAATTAGCTCTTTTACTTGTAAACATCTAACCTCTAAATTTAAGTATGATTCAATTTGATGATGTTGTATTTTGTAGTATTATGTAGACCTCGGTTCAGTTATGTAATTTTTATTCAAAGTAGTTTAGTGTTTTAATTGATTACTCATAATATTTTATATGAGATACTTTTAGAATTTCAATTATAAAAAAAATTATATTTTTTTTGCTAAAAATTTATTTTTAGGACAGTCATAAAAAAGACACGTCATAATAGAAACACATTAGTTTTTATTATCTATCACTTTTATGACGGTCGTTCATCATTTTTTATGATGGTCATGGTCAAATGGCCGTCATGGCAAATATTTTCCATAACGGTTGTTCTATTTTTTAAGAATTTCAATGACGGTGGTTTTTCACTTTTTATGATGGTCACGACAGTCATTAAAAACTCTTATTTACAATGATGCTTAGATAGATGATGGTCGCTATATTTTTTTGGAGCATCATGGTAACCTTATAATGACGGTTAATGACCATCCTTAAAACCCTTTTTTGGCGTAGTTCTCCCTTTTTACTATATATACATAAATATGTCGTCATAATTTTTTATGAAATAAGTTTTTAATAATACATTCCGTGTTTCCTATCATGTTGAGATTGAGCTATACTGATAGAGTTTCGCTTCATCTTTCTGGGATGATATTCTTGGATGGTTCGCTTATGTGGATCAAAGTAGCGGTGAATGTATCGGTGTATCTTTTAAGGTACTGGTGGATCTTCATGTTGAAGGGATGGTGGTATCCATTGCCTATGTTGATGGTAATGATCAGTCTAATTTTATATATGAAAATGGAAATGGTGTATGCGTAGTTAATTTTACGAAGAAGAAGATTCATATTATCCGATTAGAACAAATAGGCAAAACTAACATATTGAATGGAGACAGTAGCTTGTATCAGTTTCATATAATATCTCCCAAGTTTAGTTTAACAGGCGAGCATGAAGTTACTGTTCTTTCATGTATTATAGATAATACTATTTGCAAGAAAATTGGGTATGGAACAAGCACGTCAACTCCAACCTCCTCCAGCATGTAACACAGTAACAATGCCACATGATAATGCTTTTTGGCATCGTTTTGATAGAGCTTTCGTTGAGTTTGAGATCAACTTTCCTCTCGACTGTGGGCTAAAGGAATGTGCTGAAAGACCAAGTTTCAATATGAGGGCTATGTTTTGGTGAACCCCCAATTATTCAAGTAACTTTGATTTCATGGCTAAGACTCTTTGGTTAAATAACGTACATAGCTACTTAAAAAACACATATGCAACTCAATTTCTAAAATTAGGATAATTTAGTCATATTACTTTAAGACTAAAAGTATCTCAATTTTAAACATTAAGTTACTTATCTATCTATTGTATGAGATATTTGTTTTTGGAGCAATTTTAAGATAATTGGTTTTAAATGAAGTGATTTAAAGAAAAGTACTAGAATATTTGGCATACAATATGGTTTAGGGTGTTACTTTCGGTTAGGTACTTTAATAGTTCTCATATTTAATAAAAGATACATATGAACCCATATTTTCATAGTGGTACATACCAGTAGTCCCTACATTTAATTTTAGATACACTAATGGTCCAAAATCATAACTTAATTGGGGATTATTGCATGTGCCACACACATGTGAGAGTTGTGAAGGGCAAAATTGTCTTTAAAACTATTTTTTTTCTTCCCCCAACGAAAGGTTCTTTTTCAATTCCTTTTTTTCGTTTTCTTTTTTGTTACTAAAACTTTATTAAATGGTATATAATATATTTGATATTATTTTTTATGTTTTTCCTTGTAAAACATAATATAATATATTTGATATTATGTCATTTAAAATTTTTATATTTTAAATAAAAATTAATGCATGTGCATGAAATATGTGAAAATAATAAAGATTAAAATTATCTTTAACATAATTAATGTTTAAAAAAATAAAATATATTAAATTTTGATAATGATGAAATTTTAAATGACATAATATCAAATATATTATATTATGTTTTACAAGAAAAATATAAAAATAATATTAAATATATTATTTATCATTTAATAAAGTTTTGGTAACAAAAAAAAAAAAAAAGAATTGAAAAAGAAGCTTTCATTGGTGGGAAGAAACAAACATTTTTAAAGACAATTTGCCCTTCATAACTCTCACATGTGTGTGACACATGTATTAATCCCCAATTAAGTTATGATTTTGGACAATTAGTGTACCTAAACTTAAATATAGTAACTCCTGGTACCATTATGAAAATATGGGTCAACATGCATACCTTTTATTAAATAGGGGGACTACTAAATACCTAACCCGTGTTACTTTAGTAATAAAAATAGGATAGGCATTATAAACTACTTCTATAAAAAGTAAGGTTTACTTATTTTTCTTATAAGCTGCACAGATAATGCTTTTTAAAATTTTAAAACTACTTCTCTTGGAGATGTCTGAACATCATTAAAAATGTTTTAAGCCAAATAAGACAACTTTTTAATAAATAAAAAAAGGGTTCCAAGTGGGCTCTAAAAGAGCTATAAAGCACATTTAAATGTCATGGACATCTTTTTCTATTGATAAAAAACAAGGGATATAATTAATTAATTATCAATGTTTGGGCCATTTGAAGAAAATAACAAGCTTGGTTGCTAGCCTTTTGTGTCATGGCTCCCATCATGAAAGTAAGTGTCTCTTTTTTTTTTTTTTGAATAGAGAAAAAGGTCCCTGGGGGAGACGGGGTAACGTCCGCTATGCTCCATTCACTCGGATCAACGCCTTGTTTGAGAGTACCAACAGTGGCTAGCACCTCAGTTTGTTGTTAGAGGGGTCTTTATGCATAATTACGGCTGTTTTACTCCTGAAATCCATGACATGGTGCATATAGCCCAGTGGTGTTACCCATTGCGCTATCCACTGTCGGTGAAAGTAAGTGTCTTAATCCCTTCTATTGCTTCCTTTAGTTTGAATACCCATTTGCAGCCAACTACCCTAGCTCTAGTTGGTTTCTTGACTAATACCCATGTTCTATTCTTAAATAGTGAATTCATCTCTTCTTGCATTGCTTGTTCCCAAAGCTTTGAATGGGAACTGGATATAGCATTAAAGAAAGTCTTTGGTTCACTCCTGTCAATGTTTTCAATCACTGTTAGTGCATAGGCAATAAAATCAACATGGCCATACCTTAATACTGGCTTTGATATTCTCCTTGCCCTATCTCTTACTAATGAGTAATCCTATAAATCTTGATGATTGGAGCTTGTAACACCCTCATATTCCCTAGATAATGACTCCCCAACATCCATTTGAGTTTCATTATTTCCAATTTCTTCTACTTCTTCCTGCATATTTTGTATCTGTGTAGATTGTTTTGAGTTTTATTCACTAGTATGAGACTCCACCTCAATTGCAGTATATTGTTTGTTGTTCACTGCATTTACATTAGGTGTCTTACTATCATATGTTTCATTTTCCACAAAGGTCACATTTCTGCTGTTAAAGCACCTGTTAAATTATGGATCCCAAAATCTGTACCCTTTGACTCCCTCAGAGTATCCTAAAAACACAACCTTCTTTGCTTTTTCTTGGAGCTTTCCTTCACTCACACGAGTGTAAGCAACACATCCAAACACCTTGAGTTTATCATAGTCAACATGTCTACCACTCCACTTTTCTTATGGAGTTTTAAATTCTATTACTGAGGACGGGGATTTGTTAATCAGATAAGTGGCAGTTTGAATTGCTTCTCCCCAAAAAAGTTTAGGCAGCTTTAAGGTTTTTAGGCATACATCTAACTTTTTATAGAATTGTCCCATTCATTCGTTTTACCAGCCCATTATGTTGTGGAGTTCCTGCCACTATTTTATGTCTCTAAATACCTTCGTCCTCACATAACTTTTCAAACTCGGTGTTGCAAAATTCCATTCCATTGTCAGTTCTAAGGACCTTGATTTTTCTCTCTGTCTGATTTTCCACCAACTTTTTCCAGTTTTCAAACCTTTCAAGGGTCTTATCTTTGCTCTTTAAAATATATGTCCAAAATTTCCAAGAGAAATCATCAATTAAGCATAGATAGTACCTGCTACCACTAAGAGATGGTGTTGAAGCTGGCCCCCAAAGATCTACATGAATATAGTCCAGAATCCCTTTAGTTGTATGTCTACCTGTCCTAAATTTAACTTTGGTCTTCTTCCCATATATATAGTGCTCACAGATCCCAATTATGGTTATCTTATCACTCTCCAAAACACCTTGTTTGTAGAGTTCAATGAGCCCCTTGTCACTTATATGACGCATTCTGCTGTGCCAAAGATGTGTTGCATTGTTGGTTGAAGTAAATAAGGCATTCCCTTTGTTTAGTGACGTTTTACCTTGTAAATTGTAAAGGCCATGTTGTCTAATACCCTTCATAACAACCAAAGAACCCAACAGTATCCTAATTGTACCTTGATCCAATTTGATTGAATAACCTGCAGCATCTAGAGCTCCTAGTGAAATTAGATTTCTTCTCAGTTCTGGTACAAATCTCACATCATATAAGATCTTGCATTTTCCATCATGAAGTTTTAATTTGACACTTCCAATTCCCTCTACTCTATACTCAAAATTAATACCAAGAAGTACGTTTCCTGAATTACCTTCCTTCAAATCCTTAAACCATAACTTGATGGGGCACATATGAAATGTACATCCAGAATCCAGTACCCATTCATTCTCACACTTACCATTTGTGACTGTAAGAACATCAGAGCTGTCATATCCATCGGTTAGATCACATGCATCTACTGCATTTGCATTTCTATTTAAGTCACTTGATTTTTCTCTTCTCATTGGACAATTTCTTTTGAAATGCCCTTCCTTATGGCATATGAAACATCTAGGTTTTTCTTGCTTCTGGATTTCCCCCTCCATTTTGTCACATCACTTCTTTTCTCTTGTCTTCCTTTAACAAACAGTCTCTTATTGGTGTATGTATTTTTCTTGAGTTTCTTGTGATCTAACTCTCAAGATTTTAAGGATGATATTACAAAATCCAACTTTTGTTCTTCTCTTCCATACTTGATTGTTATCTTTAATTCACTGTAAGACTCGGGTAGACTGTCAAGTAAGATAATTGCTTGATCTTCTTGATCAATTTTCTTGTCCAGGTTTCCTAGATGTGCGTTTATCATCTTGAATTGATCAAGATTATATTCCCTTGAATTGATCAAGATTATATTCCAATGATTTTGATTGATCCATCTTGAAACCAAAAAGTCTCTCTTTCAAGAAAATCTTATTAGACAATGTTTTATGATCATACAAGGTCTCTAGTCTTCCCCATATCTCCTTAACAGTTTTCAAATCTTGGATTTTCCATAGAACATTATCGGCCAAATAAAGTTCTATGCAACTACTAGCTTTCTTCAAGATTTTCTTCTTTTCTTCTTCTTTGATCTCTGCTGGAAAAACCTCATCAAGAGCAAGATCAACATCTTGCTGGATTAATATGTTCCTCATTTTTCTCTTCCAAAGTGCAAAGTCCCTAGTTCCATAAAATTTTTCAATCTCATAACTAGTGATGGTCATAATTGCTAAACTGAACTTGTTATCCCAAGAAAGCAATTTTGTGGAAACTCTTGAAAATTGACTGAACCTTAAATTACACTTGAGCTTTGATTGCAGTAAGTTTTCACGCACAACTCCAATCTCCTTAGTTTTCTGGAAGATAGCTCTAATACCAATAATTGTTGAAACAATCACCAATTTTATCTGTTTGTTACAACCCTTTGATATGACAGAATTGAGAAAAGATGATGATTGAATAATACTGTAAAATGCACAAAGTAAACAAAGAACTCACAAGACTTTTAACGTGGTTTTTCCTCCAATGTAACCACTACAGTTCCAATCCATTAGCGATCAAACCGTGTAACCCTTACAACAACATACCACCCTACAAACACCAGCCCTCAAGAACGCATACAACAAGTATGAACTAAGGCTGTCTTTTCAAGGATGCTTTAAAGAATTATACACAAAGATTCTTGCACCTAATTACAATTTATAGTCTCTTATTGTTAACATATGTGTTACCCCCAATATAGCACCAATATACATTATATAGATATATATTAGGTGCCTAAACTATAGTACACACAGGATCAAGAAAGTTGCACATGCACCCTTGCTACCCTTTAGTTACACTTTGGCCATTACGTTTGTTACACCTATTTGTTATCAAAATGTTCATAGATGTTATCCTTAATTTCTTGAAACTTCACTATAATAGCTTGAATATGCTTATGGCATTTCTTACGAGAAGTTGGAACAAATTGAGATAAGAAAAAACAGATAAAAACTTGGAAAATTTCATCGAAAATAAATCTAAAATGAAAATGCAAAAGCAATAAAATTTAGTTCATTCACAAATAAGTGGGAAGAATTGTTTGGGCAAATATTTAAACAATCTCAACAAAATCCGAAAACCCTTTAGAGACCATTATACTTCAATACTCAATACCACTTAAGTATCACAAATCTAACTGTCCTTTATATTTGAATTCAATCTAACCAATGACCACAAGTCTATTCACTTAAGTGGTTTTGCTTCACCAATAGTGGTATATAGAATTACTAAAAAAAAAAAAACAATTGGATCCTAGCATCAGGTATTTAGATGTTAATTCAACATACAAAGAGGAATTTTGAACACATGAATTGTGTATCCTTTGAAAACAATATAACAAAAACTTTCCAAGTTGTCCATATTTCTCGTGGAGGAAAGGAGAAGACAAAATTAAGTCATTCTCTAGAATAAGAAAAAATATATATATCTAAGTAAAATGCATAAAAAGAATGTGAACTGATGTCAGATGCAATTAAACATAGGTAGATAGGTTTACATAAGAAAATAAAGAATTCATGTAACAAAGGAAACAAGCATGACGTGTATACTCATTGCGGTTATAACACAATGACTTATATGCATGCCAACCATTTAGAAATGAAACAAGCTAATGGAGAAACAATAGAAAAATCACAACTAGAAAGAGCGTACCTTTGTAATATTCAAGATTCAAATATAGAAGAAAAGTCATCATTTTGGGCTCGTAAAAAAAAAAAAGCAACAATTTATAGACATAATTCTATTGCATTTGCAGTTTCATGGTTTAAACTTTAAATAATATATAGAAACATGAAAAAGTAGAAAATACAAATATATTTTTTAAGAAAAATGCTAGGAACACCTAATTTTGCACTTAAATTTGTGCTCATACTAATTATGGTATGACTCGTGGCCAAATAACTTTGGAAATGAAAAAAAGTTATTCATTATTTAAGAAAATTTGATCATGTATCATACCATAATTGATATGAGTGCAAATTTTAGCAATCCTAGCATTTCTCTAGTTTTTTTTAATGGAAAAAAAAATTGTTTTTGACTTTTGATAACTTATGCATGACAGAGCACATTAAAAGGTGATCCATTCAAGGGATCCAAAGTTTGCCTTCCATATTAAACAAAAGAACCATACATCTACAAGGAAAAAAATATAACTTAAGAAGTTTCTTTATGCTGTTTGTACTGGCTTTGTATGTTGGTCACACTAGCATCTGTACAACAACGAAAATTTTGCACCCCTTTATGAGTTTTACTGATTAAGAAATGTCAGAACTACAGATAACAGACAGAGGCAACGGCTACAGTCAATGAATGGAGAAAATTACAAAAGGATATTGAAAATGAATATAATTCAGTGAACAAAAAGGACGCTCCTTTACCATTTTCAGGTTATCCTTGGTAAATCAGGTCATAATTATATAGAGGGGGGGGAATGACGACAACCAATAAGTGTCAAGTGTCAACTAAACGTTATGCATAAAAAAGATATTGATAGCAGACGGGAAAGAAGAATAAGTAACCGCCCAAATGGATATTGCCCAAAAAGTTATTTATAAAAAAGGTCGTAATGGACAGTAGATCGTAAACTATATATATATATATATATATTATATTATGTTAAATGTTTTACACATTGAAGTAGTGTTATATATGGGTATATATATATACCATTAAAATACGAGTGTATTTTATATGGGTAATACCTTATATCTTATTAAATATTTATTAATTTATAATGAAAAATTAAAAAAATTAAAAACTAATATAATATAATGAATGAACAAATTGGTTGAAACCTTTACAAATAAAATTAAGAAATTTATTTTATTATATTTAATATTATAAATAGAGAAATTATATAATGTGTTAAATTGTAAAGTTTTAATCTTAATTTTCTTGACTAAAGTGATATTTAAAAGAAATATGACTCTAAAAGTAGGATTCTAACTCTTAAATTAGGATTTGCTATCTATATAATATATATGTATTTAATAAATAAAAAATAAAGTTAATAATATATGCTTGATTTTTATTTACCGACCAAAAACTTAAGAAATAGAACTTTATTAAAATTAGAATTCTAACTCTATTAAAAATATGATGATCTATCTAACTATATAATATAATAGTAAAATGCACGTGTTATATGTACTTCTATGCTTTGGATTTTTGTTATATTTTTGTGTGATATTAAAATATATTATTATTATTATTATTATTATTTTAAATAAATTATTGATAATTCAAAAACTACCAAATTATGAATATATATATATATATATATATATTATTGTGAGGTGCAAACGTAAGACACCCAAACTAAAAAAAAATATTATGAAAAGAATTAACCATCACAAAATAAAAATAATTTTGAGCATAAAAAATTTGCATTACAAAAATAAAAAAGTAAGTTTGATTATGAACTAATTAATGTTCATATAATCAAAAAAATTAAACACTTATAATAGAAATAAATAAAATTATAATATAATGTAAATTATTATAATTGAATAAATAAAATTAATAACAATTTTATGTTTTAGTTTTTTGTTATATTTTGCGTGATAATGAATTATATATTTATTAATTTTTTTTTGAATAAATAAAGTACTAAAATTTCAACAAGAACTTAATTATATATAATAAAAAAAAAAACTTCATTATGAGGCGCAACAATATCAATACTCATTTTGAGATGCTCAAACAAAAAAATAAAAATTATAAATATAATTAACCATCACAAAATAAAAATCAAGTAGAGCATGAAAAAATTTATATTAAAAACTTAAAAATGTAAGTTTCAATTATAAATAAAGTAAATAATATTTATGCAATATAAAAAAGTGAATTCTTATAATAGAAAATAAAATAAAATTATTATAATTAAATGAATAAAATTAGTATTAGTGATAATTTTCGTAGTCAAATATGAATGATTTTATCAAATTTTTTTTTAATTATAATATTGTCATTATTTTGAAATTAAATATGTATTCTAACATATCTTGGAATTCTAATACAAAAAAATTACAACACAAATAAAAATCTTATAATTTTATATTTTATCTATATTTTTTTACATTTTTTTAACCATATATTTAAGAAAAGAAAAGGAAAAAATTAATTCAAACCTATATTATGCATTTTAGGTTATGTAAGACTTATTGTAAAAATAATAAAGAATAAATAAGATTCTTATTATAATATTTGATGTTAAATGAATAAAATTAATAATGATGAAAATTTTTGCAATTAAATTTGAGAAATTTTTTCAAAATTTTTCATTAATTATGAGTTGTGCAATTATATTGAAAATAAATATTATTTTAGTTTATCTATGACTTCTAGTATAGAAAATCAAATCATAAATAAAAATTTTATAATCTTATCTTTTATCTTTCAAATTTTTTTCTTCTTTATTTTTTTGCATCATTTTTTTTTATAAATATTTTTAATCCATTATTTTAAGTTAATCATTATCATTAAATATATAAAATAAATAGTAATAATAATTTTGTAATTAGAGCGAAAATTTGAGGATTTCAATAGTCCAAAATAAAATTTGATTTTTTTTTGTTTTGGTTTTTTAAACAAATTTTTTTAAAAAATGAGAAAAAAAAAAAAAAGAAAATAATTAAAATGTATAACTATATATTTTAGGTTATGTAAGACTTTTTTTTAGAAGTAAATGATAAATAAGACTCTTAAATTATTATCTTTATAATAAAATAATGTAATCATTATTATTAATTATTAAATAAATAATAATAATAGCTTTGTAAATAAAACAAAAAATTGAGGAGAAAATGGTCCAAATGTATTTAGCATATAGGAAAATAAATAAATTAATATAGAAAGAGAGGCGTAGAAGTCCCTCATATTTGAAAATTTGTGTTATTTAGTCTCCAAAAATTATAAAAAGTGCTTTTTAATTATATATATATATATATATATATATATATATATATATATATATATAAAATTAAAAAGAAAAAGTATTTATAAAACTTTAAGAAAAGTATTTATTTATATGTTTGTCTAGGTCAAATAGCCTACATAATTGATGTGCTTCATAAGTAATCATTTAATCTAATTGAAATGAGAGTGTGATTAGGTTAGGTTATTATATTGTGTGTAATTTACTTGAGAGAGGAATACATGTATAGTTTAAAATCAATTAATCATATAATTTGTTGCCAATTATTTGGAAAAAAAATTTAGGAATTCACATGTTTAGAAGATTGGGGGATTAATGACTACCTAGGTTATGTCTCCAATATATATATTTTTGTTACGTTAGTTTAGTCTCGTAATTTTAGCGTTTATCTTTTATTGTTCAAATAATGATAGTAGTATCTGTATTGGTACTTTGTTATTAATTATAACCTTTTCTGTGGATTTGACAATCGTATTTTAAATACTTATTATTTGTACATGTCCTGTATACTTGTAGTTTTACGTGATCAAGGTTTTGGCACCGTTGTCGAAAAAATTTATAATTGATAACCAGTATCAAATTAGGATATTGGTATCACTAATTTGGACTTTTAATCTTCTAATTTAATACTTTTTTTATATGCCCAGGTTGATAGATGAAAACTTACTCCCTTTAAAACCTGAAATTGAAAGACTGTACATTGATTGATAAGGGAACAGCTAGCACAACCAATTAGGGATATGGCAGAACACGGAGATCAACGAGATTTGGTTGCTTCCAAATCTCTAAGGGATTTTGTAGTCCCCCAAGTAAATGAAGCCCAATCATTGATTGCTAGACTGGGCATCAACGCTAACAACTTTGAGCTTAAATCGGGAGTCAATCAAATGGTGCAAGCTATTCAATTTGGAGAATTAGCTCATGATGATCTAAATTCACATTTGGCTTTATTCTTGGAAATATGTGATATCTTTAAGATGAATGATGTTTCAAACGATGCAATCCGCCTTCACTTATTCTCATTCTCATTAAGGGTAAGGGTAAAGCTTGGCTACAATCACTACTAGTTGGTTCTATACTACATGGGATCAACTAGCTCAAAAGTTTTTGTCTAAGTACTTCCCACCATCAAAGACTGCTAAGTTCAAAAATGACATCACATCCTTTTAATAGCTTGATGGAAAATCCTTTTATGAAACTTGGGAACGTTTCAAGGAGTTTCTTAGGAGATGCCCACATCATGGCCTACCTACTTGGCTCCAAGTTCAAACATTCTACCATGGGTTAATGAGCCAATAAAGGACAATTATGGATGCAGCAACAAGTGGAGCCTTAATGAGTAAAACTAAGGATGAAGCCTTTACTCTGTTAGATGAAATGGCATTAAACAATTGCCAATGGACAGTTGAGAGATTAAACCACAAGAAGATATTTGAAGTGACGAATGTACAAACCCTAGTAGCCATGCAAGCTTAAACAAATGCCTTACTACTCACCTTAACAAAGAAATTGGATGAAGATACAGTAGGAGTTGATATAGTGCAAACTCCATTTATGATATGTGATATTTGCAATGGATCTCACTTCACTAAAGGATGTGGTAATTCTTTGGAAGCAGTTAATTATGTGAACAACCAAAACTGCCAAGAGAACCCATACTAAACACTTACAACCCTGAATGGAGAAACTACCCCAACTTCTCATGGAAGAACAATCAATGGGGTAACCAAAAAAATCGTCCTCACTTTCCACCAACAACAACCACATTTTCAACAACAACCACCACTTCAAGACAAAAAGCCCACCAATGAGGATAACACAAATGTCTTAATGGTGGTGATAAAAGATTTTATGCAAAACATGAAGACAAAGGTGGATCATATTGAAGCAACTCATGGAGCTTATATTTGTAATTTGGAAGTACAAATGGGGCAACTCGCACAAGCTCTAAGTCAAAATAATTGATTCACACATTCTACCACTAACCTAAACTTTGAGAGAAAAAGGTAGCAATTTAAAGAAAGAGGCAAATCAAGAGATGATTCAAGATTGAAGGTGTTGATTCTCTTGTATTTTCTTATTATCTTCGGATTTATTGAATATGATTATGTATAACTAAACTTGTTAGAATCCTCTTGAACTCAATTTATCTATACAATTTTGTTTTCCATTCCAATGTAATTGAGAATTAAATTATATTATTCAATCTGAATTTCATGCCATTAATTGCCTAGTTAACAATTATACCATAGAGACAATAGGTAATTTTAAGAGAAGTATTTAGTTGTTTGTATTGATTGAATAACATACATTGTATTTAGGCTGAGAGGTACGATTCTTGTATATGTTCCATAATTGATATTTATAATGAATAGCAGTGTAATCTAATTTGTATAAGAGTGTAATTAGGTTAAATTACTATAATTTGTGTAGTTTACTTGAAAGAAAAATGCATGCATAGGTTAGAGTCAATTGATCATATAATTTATTTGGTAATTGTTTGTAATGGTAAATTAATTCATGTGTAGAAGATTGAGGGAGAGCAGATTCTTATGACTCTTTTGTGCTTAATTTGTTAGTGTGATTGTGTTGGATCAAGTAGTATAAATATTATGTTTTTATTATTTTATCTATCTATTTTCGTTAGCCTAAATACTTTAGTGTAAATATAGTTCGATATTGTCAGGACCCGCCCCAGCTCAACACTAGAACATGTGACGTGTCCTAAGGGAACATAATATCTAACATTCTGAATCGACCTTGGTTTAACATGAAAATTTTGTGTAAAAAATTTACAAAAATTTGGGCATAATTTTTCCTAATTATTGAACTATCTTTCCTGCAATAAATGACTTCATTTCTAAAATATATAATTCCACAATCCAGCAAACTTCATATAATTTTAAATATCCAAAAAGTGGCTCATGGCCAAACATAACTATACACTGTCAGATACATACTATTCACCACATAAGACTTTTGATCACTAGTCCAAAACATAATAGCCAAAATACACTAAACAAACTGGAAAAGAGATGAAAACAACATAGATTGCACAACAATAGATGGAACCTAAGCCTCCAGACTCACGTGATGTGGCCTCAAAACATGTTATCTGGGGGAGGAAAATAAATATAAAAGGATGAGCTTGAAAGCTCAGTGAGTGGATAAGTTTTATAAAATAACGTAGTACTCATGTAAACTATCTATGAATTGTTTATGAATTATCATGAAATATATGCTGAAAATAATAATTTGTGTATAGTTTTTATGATAAAATAATGTTATCGTAAATGCATAACTGAGTTTCATGAAATCATCGTAATTTTGTACCTGTAAAAGAAACTGTAAATGACATGTTCATGATTTATAACGAAGTGACATTCTGATAAAAATACATGCACATGATTTTTAGAATAGGATGATGCTATGATTATTAGTATATAAATAAAATGCATAACCATGAGAAAAACATATTTATTGCCAAGAGCACTCGGGGATCTGATCGCACACGGAGGAGACATGTAGTACTAGCACTAGCTCTCAACTACATGTGTGGGAAATTTATTTGCACAATAAGGAGACATTTAGTACTAGCACTAGCTCTCAACTACACGTGTGGGGAACTTGATATAGCCACTAAAATGGCTCAGTTGGCTCTGCTGATACATGAGTCATGCGCACTGACTTAACTGAACGTGTCATCATACTGAACTTGTAACATGATACTGAACTTGTAATATCATACTGAGTTGGTAAACATCATAGTAAATTGAACTAGACCAAATCTATTGGTTATGATGTCTTACCAAGTCACTGTATTATTTGAATGCTGAGTATAGCCAACTATCATGAATACATGAGGGGAAGTACTCTGGCAACCGTAAAATATTTGTTGAACTTGCAAGCTTGTATAAAACTTAGTATAAGTAATAAAATTGATTCAATCATAGCTTGCTTGTAAATTTTTTTTCATTTACTTGACTAATTCTGTTAATAAAAATGAAATATATTTTCATGGTGTACAAATTTTTGAAGTGCATTGAAATTGATATATTACTTAACATGAATGCACTTTTTCATAAATATGCAACTTGTACAAATTGAATTTACTTGAACATGAATGTTTTTTAATTTAAAAAATAATGCTATCTATGCTTTAGAAATAATTAGATATCCACTCACTTTACTATGTCACTGTTGGTTCTCTACGTGTACTGTAGGATCTGCTTGCTCAACTCTTCCTAGATAATTATACTTGTATTAGAACAAGAATTGCAACATAGTTTGCTTACTTAAGTCAAACTAATAAAACACTTTAACGTATCCAAAATAGGGTTGTTAATAGTTAATTGTTGTTTTTAAGTAGTTTTAGGATACCCTTAACCTACCCTTATATATTCACATATAACTTTTGGTAGAAATGTCTAAATTTATTTTTGTAAAAACATACATAAATTAGGCATTTCAATCTTAAAAATCAGATATTACACACTCAATTATCAAATGAAAAACCCTTTCAAGTCCTTAAAAAGCCAATTACTTCAAAACTGATTTTTTAGCACAATTGGAACAAAACATACCTTTAGTTAAATGACTATTAATTTGTCTAGAAAACTCGGAATAGTACACCGTAAAATTAATATTAAACTAAACATCTTAAGTTGTAAAACAACATATAATTCATCCTATTTCAATTAGTAAAACTATTTCAATTAGTAAAACTATTTCAAATTACATAAATCTGATTGGTTTTTCAAACAGTTTTTCCAGCACCCCTTTCACTTGACATATCCTTGCTTAAACAGCCATAACTTTGTCTAGAAATATCGAAATAACAAACCGTAAAATGTTTCAAACAATAGACATGTCAAGCTTTAAAACATAATATAATTTTCTCAAATACAAAATTTATAACCATTTCAAATACCAAAAATACCGAGAGCTCTTGCAGTTTGTGTTTCATAAAATAACCTTCAATTAAATAGGTATTACTTTGTGTAGAAAACTCCAAATTACAAACTGTAAAATTGTGATAAACTAGATATCCATATCTGTTCAGAAATATAATTTTAAAACCCTAAATCATTGTGGAAGTTTCTCAGTTTTCATTTCAATTTTCGGAAAAACAAATTCATATGAAGTTCAAAACATCACAAATAATTTGTTCTTTGATTATTTTTGAAAAATTCATCCATGGCTGACCTATTTGTGTTAAAAACCTATTTTTCATATCATAAACAAAATTTAAAAGGGGAAAGAAGCTTTGTATACATGCCAAAATCACTTGAAGAATTGTTTAGTTGCAAAATTGAATCTAGTGAAGAAATCCTATTTCAATTTCTGAATTTTTCCTCTTAGAAACATCAAGAAGAGAGAAGAAAGGAAAGAAAATAGAAGAAGGAAGTGAGTCTCTCGGATGGGAATTATTCTCTCCAAGGTGAAGATAAGGAAATGCTAGTAAGGACATGTGCTCATCATATTGTCCCCCCCGTTTTTTTTTAAACGTGTGTCACCAGGAGAAGAAAAGGAAGAGGCTGCTGGTGGTAATTATTTTTAAGGTGAAAAGACTAAAATACCCTTGTCTCATAACAATAAAAGGTTTAAGAGTTAGGGGCATTTTGGTAATTTTGCTCAAAATTTACTTAATTTAATTTAAACACTTTTTGATTATTGAAACATCTTCACCTCACAAATTAAGCTCATAAATTTTATTTTCTAATTATTAAGGGTAAGATCATAACAATTTTGGAAATATAAGTTTGACTAAAATTTTAGTTTGTATAAGGAATGGGGTGTTACAGATATTCAACTTCTTATTAATCTAATTATCATGGGTACAACAATCTTTATTATATTAAAAATACTTATCACTTGTACACGTCTCGAGTACTTGCAGATTTCACGTGTTACACGTCACTAGCAAACCACATAAGAAAAAACGATAACATGAGATGTCGTATCTACTCCGATGCTTAAGTCAATTTTTAAGAAGAATAATTAAAATCAAATGAAATTTTAAAGAGTTTAAGGATGAATTTACATATACTTTTTTAGTTGTGAGACTTTATTTATAAAGTTTGATTTGATGACATTTTAGTAAATAAATAGTATTAATTATTTAATAATATAAATATTTTAAATAATTAATACAAATTATTTAATAAAAATTATCTTACTGTATATTAATTATATTATTTAGTTTTTTAAGTACAATAATCAAAAAAGTTAAGCGTATTTATTTCTAAAGAATAGAAACTTATCAAGCTCTGCTTCTGGAACCCCAACAACCCCATCCTCGTTAACATCAAAAGACGTTATTGGCCTTGCCAGAGTAGGGAGGGCAGACTCGATCTGGAAACAGCAAAAACACAAAATTATAGGAGAATATATAGAACGACATCTAAGACAATTATTGAAATCTGTCAGAGGAAGTGAATAAACACGTCTCCAACTCTAGGTACCATAAAAAGGAACGTACAAATCATTATGGTAAAATTTTCATGCACCACGAATAAAACCCCATTTAAAAGGTAAAAATATGCGTCTTAAAAATAACAAAAATAATAATTTTAAAATTTATAATAAAAAAATAATATTTATAATATTTAAATTATATATTTTTATAATTAAAAAATAAATATTAAATTATTTTTTTAAATATTATTCAATTAAATTATGTTTAAATTTATTTACGATAATTTAAAACTATTTAATATTAGACATCTTTTAAGTGAACATCATTCAATATTATTATAATTATATATATATAACAATTTTATAATATAATTTAATTAATTTTTATTAGTAAAATATCTTATAATAAATTATTTATATTATATTTTTTTTTATATTTAATTAATAATTAATATATTATTTAATATATATTATAATTTAGTTGATATAACCCTACTCTCAAAAGTCTACCAAACTAATCAATTGGAAGATATTTGTTGTTTTTCATTACCAAAAAATAGAGGTGGAAAAGTGGACAACGCAGGAAAGATTTCAGAAGTAGCATGAGTAAGTCAAAGGCCAGAGAAATCAAAGAATAAAAAATAGAAGTGTCGGTCATGAGTGGATAAAAAGACTGATATAACATCTACTTATAAAAAATAATTAAAAAATTAAAAATAACATATTTAAAAATTAAAAAATATATTTTAAAAAATAAAATTATCATTTTATTTAAAATATTTTTTTACTAATTAAGATTGTAATCGATTCATTATATTAATCTTAATTAATAGAGAGATAATTTAAATAAAATAATAATTTTATTTTTTAAAATATATATTTTATAATTATTCAACATGCTATTTTCATTTATTTTATTATTAGATATAAATATCTTCTATATTAAATCTTTTATTCGTCAATTTTAGTGGATAACGGTCGCTTTGTTGTACGAGAGTGCCGTCTCTCATCAACAACTCTATAAAACTTTATAATAAAATAAAGCAAAAATGGGTAACGTTTTTCCAGCAACTCTAAAAAACATATTATAAAATATTCTTTATATTATAATGAAAATAATAATGTTATAATTTTATTTAAAAAAATAGTAAAGTTATGATATGAAAAAAATAATAGATAGTATGACAAATGAATTTAATTATGTTATTGTAACACCCCGTTCCTTACACGAATTAAAATTTTAATTAAACTTATATTTTCAAAATTTTTATTATCTTACTATCAATAATTAGAAAATGAAATTTATGAATTTAATTTTGTGATATGAAGATAGTATAATAAATCAAAAAGTGTTTAAATTAAATTATGAAAAATTAATGCAAAATGGTCCTAACTATTGTTACGAGACAAGGGTATTTTCGTTTTTTTTATTTTAAAAATGATTTATCACCGGCAGTCACTCTTTTGTCTCCTCCTAATGACACATTTAAAAAAAAAAAAAAATGGTTGAGTATGAGTTGTGAGAACACTTGTCGTCAAATAACAATGTCTTAAACCTTCATCTCCCATGCCTACACTCTTACAAGATAAGAGCAGCCCTTGCCTTTCCTCTCTTTAGCTAAAACTTCACTCACACCGTAAGGAATAGCTTCCTTGTTTTTCATTTCTTTCTTTCTTCCATTTGATCCGCAAGAAAACTCAAGAATAACAAACAAGAATTAAGTCCTTAATCAAACAAGGTATACTTTACGTTATTTATTTTCTCTTTTCCTTCCCTTTAATTATACTTTTAATTGTGAATCTGAAAAACAATTTTAACACAAAAGGAGTAGCCATGAATGAAGTTTTCAAAAATAATTCAAAAACAAGTCATTTGTAATGTTTGAACTTCATTAAAAACTGTTTTTCTGAAAATTGTAATGAAAACTGGGAAACTTATACAACGAATTTTGGTATGTAAATTATATTTATGAACAGATATGGATGTCTATTTTATAATAAATTTTATGGTTCGTAATTTGGAGTTTTCTACGCAAAGTTATACCTAATTAAATGAATGTTGTTTTATGAAACACGAACAGCAAAGGCTCTTGGTATTTTTTATATTTGGAATGGTTATACAATTTAGATTTGAGCAAATTATATCTTGTTTTAAAGCTTAACATGTCTAGTATTTGAAACATTTTACGGTTTGTTATTTCGATATTTCTAGACAAAGTTATGGCTGTTTAATCAAGGATATGTCAAGTGAAAGGGGTGCTGGGAAAACTGTTTGAAAAACCAATCGAATTTATGTAATTTGAAATAGTTTTAATGATTGGAATGGGATGAATTATATGTTGTTTTAAATCTTAAGATGTCTAGTTTAATATGAATTTTACGGTGTATTATTTCGAGTTTTTTAGATAAATTAATAGTCATTTAACTAAAGGCATGTTTTGCTCCAATTGTGCTGAAAAATCAGTTTTGAAGTAATTGGTTTTCTAAGGACTCATTTGATAATTGAGTGTGTAATATCTGATTTTTAAAATTGAAATGCCTAATTTATGTGTGTTTTTACGAAAATGAATTTAGACATTTCTACCAGAAATTATATGTGAATATATAAGGGTAGGTTAAGGGTATCCTAAAACTACTTAAAAACAACAATTAACTATTAACAGCCCCTATTTTGGATATGTTAAAGTGTTTTATTAGTTTGACTTAAGTAAGCAAACTATGTTGTAATTCTTGTTCTATCACAAGTATGATTATATAGGAAGAGTTGAGCAAGAAAATCCTACAGTACATGTAGAGAACCAACAGTAACATAGTACAGTGAGTGGATATCTAATTATTTTTAAAGCATGAATAACATTATTTTTTAGAAACATTCATGTTCAAGTAAATTCAATTTGTACAAGTTGCATATTTATGAAAAAGTGCATTCATGTTAACTAATATATCAATTTTAATGCACTTTAAAAACTTGTACACCATGAAAATATATTTCATTTTTATTAACAAAATTAGTCAAGAAAATTTACAAGCAAGTTATGATTGAATCAATTTTATTACTTATACTAAGTTTTATACAAGCTTGCAAGTTCAACAAATATTTTACAGTTGCCAGAGTACTTCCCTTCATGTATTTATGACAGTTGGCTATATTCAGCATTCAGATAATGCAATGACTTGGTAAGACATCATGACCAACAAATTTGGTCCAGTTCAATTTACTATGATATTTACCAACTCAGTATGATATTACAAGTTCAGTATCATGTTACAAGTTCAGTATGATGACACGTTCAGTTAAGTCAGTGCACATGACTCATGTATCAGCAGAGCCAACTGAGCCATTTTAGTGGCTATATCAAGTTCCTCACACGTGTAGTTGAGAGCTAGTGCTAGTACTAAATGTCTCCTTATTGTGCAAATGAATTTTTCACACATGTAGTTGAGAGCTAGTGCTAGTACTATATGTCTTCTCCGTGTGCGATAAGATACCCGAGTGCTCTTGGCAATAAATATATTTTTTTCATGGTTATGCATTTTATTTATATACTAATAATCATAGCATCATCATATTTTAAAAATCATGTACATGTATTTTTATCAAAATGTCACTTCGTTATAAATCATGAACATGTCATTTACAGTTTCTGTTACAGGTACAAAATTACGATGATTTCATGAAACTTAGTTATGCATTTACAAGAACATTATTTTATCATAAAGACTATACGCAGATTATTATTATTAGCATGTATTTCATGATAATTCATAAACAATTCATACATAGTTTACATGAGTACTACGTTATTTTATAAAATTTATCCACTCACTGAGCTTTCAAGCTCACCCTTTTACATTTATTTTCCTCCCCTAGATAACAGGTTTTGAGGCCACATCACGTGAGTTCGGAGGCTTAGGATCCATCTATTGTTGTGAGGTCTATGTTGTTGTCATCTCCTTTCCAGTTTGTTTGATGTATTTTGGCTGTTATGTTTTGGACTAATGATCAAAAGTCTTATGTGGTGAATAGTATATATCTGACACTGTATAGTTATGTTTGGCCATGAGGCCCTTTCTGAATATGTAAAATTATGTGAAGTTTGCTGGATTATGGAATTCTATACTTTAGAAATGAAGTCATTTATTGGAGGAAAGATAGTTCAATAATTAGGGGAAACTCTGCCCCAATTTTTTTGTAAATTTCTTACACAAAAAGTTTCAAGTTAAACCAAGGTCGATTTAGAATGTTAGATATTATGTTCCCTCAAGACACGTCACATGCTCTAATATTGAGCTGGGACGGGTCTTGACAGTTATGGAGAAATATTTACAATAAATAGAGCTAAAAAAGTGATTATATTTATTTATTAATGTAAATCTCATTTTTTATTTGCATTGAACTTAGAATCCATACTGTGTTTGGTAAAAAAAAATTTATGCAATAAATTTTAAAGAGCTATCAAATTTTTCAATAAATTATAAAAATAAAACACAAAAGAGAGAATTGCACTAATATAAAATTAAAAAAAAATGATAACGCTCATATATAAAATTGATAAATCTGAGGTGACTCATAAATTTTTAAAAATGAGATTTTAAAATCTAATTTTTATTTTTTTTTCATTTTTAACAAAC
The DNA here is from genome assembly GCA_029378325.1 of Elaeagnus macrophylla. NCBI lineage: Eukaryota > Viridiplantae > Streptophyta > Magnoliopsida > Rosales > Elaeagnaceae > Elaeagnus > Elaeagnus macrophylla. The sequence continues at coordinate 12,150,681 of CM055644.1, read as the reverse complement.
ATTTTTTAAAGAGACTAAATCAAGTCTTATGACAGTACTATAAGAAAATTATTAACAACTTAAAATTTATAAATAATAACTAAAACTGTTAATTATTTTTAAAATTTTTGAATAAAAAAATTAAAACATAGAAAACGTTACCAAACAACTTGTAGGTAATTATTTTTATTTTTTTTCCTCAAAAATTATAAATCATTATCAAATAAGGTCTTAGATATGTTGTATGATTTGTATTTATATTTGAAATTTATATTTTTTAATATGAATTATGCATTATATTCCAAAATTTTTCAATATGAGGTATAATATTCTATATTTTTTTAAATAGTATTCTTGTTGTTTATTGTATCATTATCTTATTCATTAATTGTTATTTTTTTTATAGTTGGTAGCATTGTAGTTCTATTTTTTTTAAATAGTATTCTTGTTGTTTGTTGTATCATTATTATTCATTAATTATTATCTTTTTATAGGTGGTGAAGAATGTAGGATAGAGACCTGCTGGTGAGTATGAGCGATGTGACAGTGAGATTATCACGTTTTATATAAGGGAGTTTACATTATAAATTAGTATATTTATTTTTACTCTCACAAAAATGGTCTCAACCTCACATCATGGATCTTTATCTTCCTCCACTCGATGGAGTATCGACGTGTTCTTGAGTTTTCGGGGCGAAGATACCCGCAAAACCTTTGTTGATTATCTCCATATGATGCTTGAACAAGCAGGAATTAATGTTTTCATAGACGACATTGGAATCCGCAACGGAGAAGATATTTCTTCAGAACAGGTGAGAGCCATCCAAACTTCAAAGGTTTCCATCGTTGTTTTCTCAAGAAATTATGCTGGTTCCATATGGTGTCTTGAAGAACTGTCTACGATTATGCATTGCCGAAGAACTCTACAACAGATGGTGATCCCTATTTTTTTTTATATTAAGCCTTCGAATGTGAGGAGACAAAAGGGTTCTTTTGCTGAAGCTTTGGAGAAACATGAGAGGAGGTTCTTGTCATTAGGTAATGATACAAATAAGATACAGACGTGGAAAGATGATCTTACTGAAGCTGCTGATATTTCTGGCTGGGATCTTAGAAATACTGCTGATGGGTAATCCTTAATTTTCTACTTTAATTATGTGATTTTCCTTTTACAAGATCTTGATCCTTATAGCTTGCTAGTTTGAGATTTAGAAGCAGATTCATGATATGGGACTTGAGCAGGATTTATAAAGTTTTTGTTTTCAATTATTTTGTTTTTTTGAAATCATAAATAATTCAATTATATTAAAAATAATATACATGTTTATTTATTCTAACACTAAAAGTAATCAGTTCATTTAGAAAAATGTTCATTTTTTTCCTTAAATTTTTTTAAAAATTATGTCATATAATTAAACCATTCATTAAAATCATAACAAGGTCTTAATTTATATATCTTGTCTTTAATATAACAAGCCTATATGTACGTGTAAGAAAAAAAAAACTTTATTAATTATATATAAAATTAATTTTATGTATAATTTAAATTAAATAATTTGAGATTGATTTTGTATGATACAAACGATTCATTTTGAGAAAGAATATAATTGATATATGTTTTTAGAATTTAGTTAAATTTATGTGTCTGCATTAATCTGAGTACTAACTAATTAAGAAGTAATATAATAATTACATCTATTGCTATTTATATTATATGTGAATAATAATATATTAATCAAGTAACGTATCAATTTTTACAATAATTATATCTATTATTATTCATATTATATGTGAGTAATAATATATGTATTAAATAACATATCAGTTATTAATTAGACATAAAATTAATGATATAAATCGATTGTAGAACCACTTAATAATTGAGACCAATTAGATTGTGACATATGAATTGATATATGCATCAAGTTGTGATAAAAAAATATATGCTTATTTTCTTACAACATTACAAAACATATGTTCATTTATGTTGTAAAATAGATAAAAAAAATATTTTTTCTTAAGAGAATTAAAAATAAAACTCTATATATAGCCTTATATAATATAATTAATTTTTTTAATCCAAATAATTACTTAAAACTTAATATCTTAATCTATTAAAATAGATAAGTATTAATAAACATGTAAAGAAAAAAAATCTTAATATTAATAGAAGTTTTGAAGAGAACTTAAAATTATCAAATTAAATTGAAACCTATTAAGCATTTTTTTTCATGAAAGGTTGTTGATAATCGCCTCAATAGGTGTATTGGGACATCCTAACTAGATTGACACCTTCTTAGCATGCATTCTTCATCTAACCTTGAATTATGAGATTATTAAAATAGGTAAAATGAAAATATACAATCATATCTCAGAAAAATTTGTAATTAGGCCTTTGAAAAAACAAAGTTATAGCGAATGGTGGGGTTACCACCATGTCGCAATACAAATATTGGGAGTTCTTGATATTGTACTATCAGCGACAGCATTACCCTCTTTATAAGTATGAGAGCAATAGAAGTTCATGTGAGCAAATTTATCTAAACAATTAGTCCAAGCAAAATTTCATCTCCACGGCACTAATAGCGATTTAGTGCAAAAAAGAGTTGCAACAAAAATAGAGTCTGACTCCAACCAAACCTCTGCCACCTAAAAGCGATAGATAGCGTACATAATAGCATGAATGGCCGCCGCGAGCTCTGTCTCAAATGCATCAGGGACCCTAAGTGGAATATAAAAACAACCTTTGACAAAGGATCTTAATGTTTGAAAAAAACCCGCACAAAACCAATTAGGTCCAACAAACTCAAAGTTGCACCATCTATTAACCTTTATCTAGCACGAAGGTGCACTTTCTAAACAACCTCTACAATTTGTGGGGCCACCATGGTATTTCTTATACTCGCAGTAGTTTGAGCACCTGAAGATCAGTCACTGTGTTTCTCATGGATCCAAGCTATGATAGACTTGCTTCATATATAAATTGCCAAACAGTGGCAAATATAGAACTCAGACTTCTGTCAGTTTCAAAGAGGACATCGTTTTTAGCTATCCAGATCATCCAAATGATTGTAATTATTCCTTCTTTTCATAGATTATCTAGTTGTTGCCCCAAGTAAAATGACACTGTGCATGTCCATAAAAGAATGAAAGAGTTTGTATGCAGTTGTATGCCAAAAAAGGAACATAATAGGTCCCAAAGTGCACCTACAAAATGACAGTTCAAAAAAATGTTGGAATTAGTATTCTTAGCTAGCCCACACATTGAGCATTTGATGGGAAAGAATTACCCTCTTCTTTTAGATTGGCAATCTATGGGAAGCTTGCTCTTATAGCGCTCCATAAAAAGAATAGACCAAAAAGGCGTTATAAATGGGGCCCAAATCGCCTTACCCCAACTCTTATGTTCTCTAACCAAATGTAGAGAATCATGTCTCCCTAGTTGTGACTCATCCCATGATCGTGTCCAAACTCTGGTATCCTTGCCGATCCCACCAACTACCAAGTAGATCTCTGAGGTAATATTAGGCTAATTGTCCTCAAAAGATTGTGTTAGATGTTATCCACCTACATGCAAGTTATCCCCCATTAAGGAATGTAATGACGGATCCAATGGTGGGATGTTTAGGTTATCAATAAAAGTTCCTAGCAAGTTATTTTTCCAAAATCATACTGAGCAATTCTTGCCAACTAATCATCTAGGCAACTCCAAAAGTCAAGTGATGAGGTGTTAAATTAGGCCAAATGGAAGAAAAAACATAATGATTTTGTGGAGATTCTCCCCAATCCAAATACCAATTACGCAAGTAAAGCATTGTGCTAGAGTTCCTTGAGATAATATGCCGGAAAAACTTTCTTAACAATATCTCGTTCATGAGAACGAGGTCTTGCAAGCTGAGACCTCCTTTTTCTAGTGGACGACAACTCTCTTCAAGAAACCTAAACCAATTTCAACCTGTCTACTTTACTTGACCAAAAGAAATTGTGAACGAATTTTGTCAGATCATCCATGACTTTCTTTAGCCATTTTATAAATTTGAAAAGAGGGTAGAAACAAGCCTTGAATAATTGAAGAGATCAAACATTTACGTCCAGCCAAATAGAGGGTGCACCTTTTCCATGGTTCATTCATTGCACGAATTTTATTAGCCAACCCTTCAAACAAACACTACTCTAGATCCCCTTCAAATAAAGTGATATGGTAGGATAGGGAATTGCCTTCAATGCGCATCCCAAGTATTCCTTGAAGTGAAGAAATATTATTCGAAGCACCCCCTTGTCAAAGTAGATGAATGATTTTTCCAAGTTTACTAACTGTGCTGATAGACGACCATATAATTGAAAAGCTTCGGATAAAATATGAAGGTTTAAAGAACAAGCCTAACCAAAGATGAGAAGGTCATTAGTAAATAAAAAAAATGGATTGCCTTGGAAATGCTTATGAGAGAAGAAATTGGGTTAAAGAACCTATTATCAACAAAATACCCAAGGTATTACACAAAAAATCTTCTATAATACAAAACAAGAGCGCAAATAGAGGATATTTCTGCCTAACACCGCTAGAGAAATAATCCCTAAGTGAACCTATTAAGCAAGTTAATAATAGTTCAAATTGTACATATGGCAAAATATAATTGCTCTTAATTTCAAACTATAAATATAATAATAAAGCTTTCATGATAAAAACAAATAGACCCACAAATTGCAAAACTAAATCAAGACTTTCAAAAATGATAAATATATATATTCTCTATTTTATTATAACTATAACTATATAATACATACGATCACTATCATTACAAATTAATGTATAAAATTTAATAATATTTGTAAAAAATTCAAGAATTCAAACTCACATATGACCGATGCTTAAATTTGTAGTTTTTCTATTAAAAGTAATTAAAATCATATAAGAAAAGAAGTAGAATAAGAAGCTTGGAGATCGAAGAAAGAAAATGATACCAAATAACTTAGATGACTTTGACTCAAAGATTTGTTTCTGCGCAGCATGAACACTTCCAATATATAATTAAAAGTGTGCATCACAAAACAAGAGGAAAGTAGAATCAAAGTTGGAATTTTACAATTCAATCCAAAGTAGGTTATGAACAACATCAAACAACAAAATTAAATATAATTTGTGTCCATGGGTTTGATTCGGGTTGATCCGTTTATGAACCGACCTATTTAAGGTAAACTCAAACACAACCCCTTTAATAAATGGGTCAGGTTTTGAAACTCATACACGACCTACTATTAGACGAGTCAACATGATACAACTCATTTAACCCTTTTAACATACAAGTTATAAAATCAACCAAATTCAATCCAACTCGCTATCTGACCCAAAATCTAACCATTTAATCCATATAACTTTTCATGTTATAAAAGAAATATCATTTATCCATTACATAATAAATTAATAATCAAACTTATCAAAGTTCAAAATAATAATCATAATATTCTTACGTGTTAACTATAAATAGATAGTTGAACAAAATAAAGTCCCAAAAAAAGTTCTATAAAAAAAAGACAATAAGAAAAGCGATCTATATAAACTTTGACATTGAGATTCATTCTTCTACATCCAAAGCATCCTCCTTTTTTGCTTCTTCAATTTTCAAACTTTTACTATTGCCTCATTACCTAAGCAAATAAGTTGTATATTAACAGACAAAATAAAATAAAATAAAAACACAAACATTTATAGCAAAAATCAAATATAAACTACATTGGAACCACCTCCCTCATAGCTTCAATTTTCAAACTTTTACTACTGCCTCATTACCTAAGCAAATAAGTTATATAATAATAATAATAATAATAAAATAAAAAAATACAAACATTTATGTCAAAAATCATATCTATCCAAATCATAAAATTTAAAGAGAATTTGGAAGACCTTTAGAGCTACCATCCAATTGAGGTGAATCATGAATGGATGTATCATTAGAGAAGTCAATACCCATTGCTGCATCAAGGAACTCATTTGCATTTTCAACTTTATTCTCTGCATGTAAAATTGTAAATAACATACCAATAATGTATTAAGTTCGAATATGTTCAGTTAACTTGATATGATACAAATTAAATGGTCATGACTAAATAATAATAAAAAAAGGTATAGTTTACTTACCAAATAATCAATCTCTATTGCAAATCTAAGGCTTCAGCAGTACTTGCTAGGGTATTAACTCATTTGTCTATATATATATATACACTGTGAAATTGCCAAAAAAAAAAAAATCATCGAGTGCATAAACGAGTTATGTGTTAACCCGGGTCAACTTGCTACAACCTATTTATTAAATGGGTCTAAGGGTTGACCTGTTTTGACCCGAACCCGATAAAACTAAATCCAAACCTCGCTTAAGAGCCTCGTATTCGTGTTGGTTTTACGAATCGTGTCAAAAATTGCCGCCCCTATTTGTAAGGTAACATAATTTTTTTTCCCTTCATTTTTGTGAGAAAGATTATATAGATTTTAGTAGCATAAAGAGTTTATATAGTTTGGTGTTTAAGGAAGAATAGGCCAATATGTCAATTTGTATGGCAATCAATTAACACATTTAATATTAAATTAACCCCTTGCTTTTTTACATTCCTCTCTTGTATGAGATATTATTAGCAAACGTTTTGTATTTATGCTTTTTAAATATAAAATTATTAAAATTGGTGTCCACACTTTAATTTAATTATCATAGTATATTTTTTTTGATTCATAAAAACGATTTTATATTGAAATAAATGATGTTTCACTTTTGTCACACTTTTTTATTTATTCATAATTTAAATAACCATATGCCAGTAAGATGCTAATGGAACAAGGGACTACTTGATTTAATTCTCTAATTATCTTTTAGGGAAAATTTATAACTCAGAAAGTACAAACTTTAATTTATGAGAATATGGAAGCATTAAATGCTACCATACAAATAATCACATTTATAATAACAAAATCAATGCTACATTTGAGCTAAAAAAAAAATAGTTTAGTTTGAATATATAAAACAGCAAATAGAAAAAAAAATTAAATTTTTTTTCCATAGCCTTAAAATTGGACTTGAATGCCTAAATTGTTTGTTTGTTTGTTTTTTTTAATAAACATAACAAAATGTTCACACACAAAGGGAAGAGGGTGAGAGTAAGGATAAGTTAAATCTGCCATATTCTAATTGTATTGAGTATGATATTAACTTTTAAACGGCAACTATTATAAACAGGGTGAGTTAATTATTAAGTTTAATTGCATGATATAACCTCCTTTCATACATAGAATTTTATTTTTAATCTCTCTCACGAAAAAGAACATATTTATTTTTCTTCATTACAACGTAAATTAATATATGATTTTTAACGTTGTAAGAAAATAAACGTATATTTGTTTTACTGGTGGGGGTTAAAAGTAAAACTAGTTAAATAAATTGGTTATTTATGCATATGAGGACAATTATTATACAATTAATTAAATATTTGATAATGACTTGAAGCTACTTACATTTGTATTAAAAAACTTATACCAAACCCATCACTTATTAATTCTATATTTTATATATTTTTATTTTAGGTTCATGTTTTATTTTCTTTGGTTATAAAATTAATTTTTTATTTATAAAAGTCAAAGAGTCATACGTAATAAAAAGTAAAAAAAATAAATAAATATAAATAAGTTACATGAATTAATAATAATTATGAATTATTATGAGATAATTATTGACCTGGGTATAAATTTAGTTACTAATGATAGTTTTATCTGTTTTATATAGTTAACTAAAATTAAACACTTAATTTAATTTGTGAAATTTTTTAAGATGAGTATCATAATTTGAAATCATTTGCATTAGAAAAATTGTTGTCCTTAATAATTACATATCTTCTGGACATCACGTACATTTCCAAAAACATAAAATATTTATTTAAGGGTATATTTATTTTTAATTTTTCATGTACAAAATGATTATTTGACTTACTTTACTAAATTTTTTTAACCCTTTTTTTTACTAATAATAAATTTATTAAATTTACTTTCTATGAGGTAGTTTAGACATGTTAAATAAAATAAATATTTTATTTTATTAATCTTAAAATATATTAATAAAATATGAAAGATAATATTAATTCTAATTATTCTAATAATAATAAATTTCATATATAATGGTTTTATTTTGTGAATTAAAAAACCCACCAAATAAATAATTTTATTACATGTTTTTAGTTTAATATCAATAGTGATTTATTAAAATGTTTAACCTTTATCTTAATTTTATAAAATTTTAAATAAGATATAAATATGAGTTTCTTAAAGAAGATGATTATTTTTTCCTAATAAGATATTGTAATTTTTTTTTAAAAAGAAATAATTTCTTTCACAATAAAACTTTTGATGAAAGAAGCATGCACCATTTGTTTTTTTGTTACAAACTAGAAAATTACAATACAAATATTCAAATTATAATTGATTTTAAATAAATTACAATAGAAATATTTAAGTTGTAGACTAAGTTTGACTGGAATATAATATAGAAAAATATGGACAAACCTTGATATATGCCTAATTTCGAAATCAAACAAAATGTACGAACACTATCTTAATTTTAAAATATTGTAACTAAATTTTTATTGTTATTGCCATTAGTACTCGTTATAATATAATAATACTAATACCTCATATTTCTGGTAATCATTCAAACTAACTCTTATTTTACATATATTATTATAACTAATAAAGCTTCATTTTTTTTGTTCAAACATTTTTCCATAAAATATAAATTCTTCTAATTACTTATACAAGCTTATCATTCAACCGATTATTATTTTTATTTTCATTAATATCATATAATAATAATAATTGTTTAGAATTTTATAAATTGATATATAAAGATTTTGTTTTTTTGATTCAAAGAAGTAAATTTCATTAAACAAGGATCCGATTTACAACCTTAAAGCACTTCCAATCTAAAAATACATCATAATTCCAAAACCCAGTTAGGACTAAAAGGCTATTGAAAGAATATGTGCTATTTAGGCAGCACGTAACAATGAGCGAAAATATATAAAGAATTGAAAGTGAAAATATGATTAAAAAATTAAAATAACATATATAATATTTTAGCTTATATTAAAAATCTTATCTTAATTTTATTTTTATAATAAATATGAATATATTATAAAATAAGATCTATAACATAATTTATTAAAAAAATAATATCACGTGCATTAGTACGTGCTTAAAACGATCTAGTTTATTAAAATTAAACACTAATACTAACTAATTTTATTTCTCTAAATTAGTGCTAGCTTATACAAACTAAGTATAAACAACCAATCAATTATGTATTAAATTGCTTTTTAATGAATATTAATGAATTAATATAGAAGTTACGAAAATGAATTATTATTACTCAATTGAATAATATCTATATAATTAATAAAAAAGAGTGATAGTAACAAACGTACCATAAAGAACCTCTCCATTTTGTTCTTCATTTTTCATTGCCTGTTTTATTTTTTAATATACTAAGCCACTTTTTAGTTTAATGCTCTTGCACGTGCCCTACTAGTTAAATTAATATGTTATTAAACGAATAATAATATCAACATAACTATTTTTTGTTATTATCATAATAAACTATACATAAATTATATATTGTATTTCTGTAATATATTACATTTAAATGTTGTAATTATAAGATAAATTTATCCTTAATAAAGAATTATTGTCAGATAACAATTTAAAGTGTTGCAATATTTTTACATATTTAATATATAAAAATGTTTTCATAATACTTATTAGTTATAATTTCTACTAAAATTTGTTAAATTATTTCAAAGTTTTTAGTGGCATAAGTTTAAACATACATTTAAAGATGTCAAAATTTACTATCAATTGAGATGTGACTCAATGACATATATTGAGTTTTAAAATTATGCCAGTAAGATGTTAAAAGATTTAAAAAAAGAGGAAAAAAATGTGGCTATAATGTTAAAAGACTTTTTATATATAGATATTGGAAGTATTAGGGTTAGAGTGGTAATTATATCTTCTGTAACTCATGTATATAAGGCACTACGTGCCAATGCAATACACATCAAGAATCATTATTCATTTCATCAGTTTGTTACAACTAACAGCAACTGATTAATATCTTCTCAAAGTCTCGTATGGTATCAGAGCTATTTTTTGCCCAAAATTAGAGCTGTTCTTCTTGCCTTCGTCTTCCTATCTGCTAGAGTAATTTCAGAAATGGATCTCTCACAAGCAAATGACAAATCAGTCTCACAGTTCTCAATCAGAGAACAAGAACACGAACAAGATTTAATGTCCAAGCAACTGGCACAGTTAGCTGTTACGATTCCTCCTACAAATGTGTCAATCGGTGTGAAACTTGACAGAAGCAATTATTTGATTTGGAAAGAACAAATGATGAGTTTGATTTCTGCTTATGGAGTAGAAGATTATGTCAATGGAAACAAAATAGAACCTGTTCGTTTCATTGAAAGTTCAAATCGAATCAATCCAGAACATGCTTTGTGGTCTCGATTCAATGGAGTTATAAAAAGCTGGATATATAGCTCCATTTCAGCTTCTATGTCAGGGAATGTTTCTGGCAAACTAACAGCGTATGACATGTGGTCAAGTCTTGAAAAGAATTTTATCTCAACTTCAAGAACTAGAGTAATGGAAGTGAAATTGCAGTTACAGACCACACGAAAAGATAATCTGAATGTCATTGATTATTTTGACAAAATGAAAGGATATGCCGATGAGCTATCTGCAATAGGAAGACCTGTCGATGATCAAGATTTATTGATCCTAATTCTTGGTGGTCTTGGACCAAGATTTAATCCTTGCATCTGTTCATTAAATAGAGGAGATGTTAGCATTGAACAAGCAAAGAGTGAATTGCTGGCGTATGAAAACTTGCTTCTGCAACAAGATAAAGCTGAAGAAATCAGCGTATGTCAAGCAAATTTTACTAATTTTGGACGAGGCAATGGAAATAGTGGTAACTCTTTTAATCAGACAACCTCTGGAAATATGAATAACAGTGGTGGTTTTCGTGGACGTGGTGGACGTAATTGGAATCGTGGTGGTAGAAATGGTGGGAGAAATGGAGGTCGAAGTAACATTCAGTGTCAATTTTGTTCCAAGATTGGCCATACAGCTTCTATTTGCTATACACTCAAAAAATCTTCTTGGAGGAAATCATGTAAACAAGTCTCATGATCGTAGCAATCTTGCACCATCAGCGTTTGTTGCCAGTACACCATCCAACAATGAACAGAAAGACAACACTTGGGTTCTTGATAGTGGTGCAAGTCATCATATCACTAACGATGCCTCACACATGACCAATGTAACTACTTATTCTGGCTCAGATGGGGTTGTCATTGGTGATGGAGGTAAGCTTTCAATCTGTCATACTGGTACAACATTTTTACCCACTAATAATCGCCAAAACTTAACACTAAAGCATGTTTTACATGCACCTTCTATGTCCACCAAACTGATTTCTGTTAACAAACTATGTAGAGATAATCATGTGTTTGTTGAAATTCATGATAAATCTTTTCTTGTCAAGGACACTCTTACGAAGAGGGTTCTTCTTCAAGGCCTTGCTGATCAAGGTTTGTACAAGCTTGGTTTCAAACCTTCTAGCCAGTTTTCCACTCTTAACTCAATCAACCATGCTGCTTTTCTCTCCAAAAGTTCCATTTGGCATGATAGGCTTGCTCATGCTTCTGAAGAGATTGTTAATAAGGCTTTAACAAGCCAAGGCATCTCATTGCCCTCTCGTGCTAATGACTTACACCATTCCTGCACAGCTTGTGCTTTGTCAAAGTCTCACAAATTACCTTTTGTTTCTACTCATGTAAACGCCTCAGTTCCTTTTGAACTTTTATACTTTGACATTTGGGGTCCTGCTCCCCATGTCAGTATCAATGATGATAGATATTTTTTGCTTATTGTTGATGATTGTACTCGGTTCTCTTGGATTTTCTTCTTGCATTCACGAGATCAAGCCACTTCTATCTTCTTAAAATTCAAAACCATGGTAGAGCATCAGTTTAATACACATATTAAAAGTGTCCAAAGTGATGGAGCAGCTAAATTCAAACCTTTAGCTCGAATTCTTGAAAATTGTGGTATCAATTACCGTTTAACCTGCCCTCACACTTCTTCTCAAAATGGCATGGTAGAGTCACGTCATCGACGTGTAGTTGATGCCGGTCTTGCATTATTGTTTAAGTCACAGGTACCTATGATCTATTGGCCCTTTGCCTTTCGTGCTGCTGTGTACACTATAAATCGAATTCCCTCTAAAGCTTTACAATTTTCTTCACCTTATTTTAATCTGTTCAATCGTTGTCCAGACTATACTTTTTTGCGTGTTTTTGGCTGCTTAAGTTTTCCTTGCTTACGGCCTTATGCTAAACATAAAATGCAAGCACGATCAGCTGTCTGCACATTTTTGGGCTATGCTCCAAGCCAGCGTGGTTATCTTTGTTTAAACATGCATACCAAGAAAATTTTCACTAGCAGACATGTTGTCTTCAGTGAAAATGAGTTCCCTTTTGTCTCATTCGTGCCCAGTTCTGCACAAACTTGTTCAGAGAATTCCTCTTTTGATCAGTTTTCTTCTCTTCATGTCCCTTCTTGGGTTTCTTCACTTTTGTCTAGTAGTCAAGTTAACTCTTCCCACCAGCCTGTCACCCACAATAAAGCTGGTTCTTCCTTTTCACACGTTATTTCTGCTCCTCATTTCATTTCTTCCCATAAAGCTGATCCCAATTCATCTTTCCCAGTTTTTAATACAGCTGTTCCTACACCTACTATTTCAGACTCTTTAATTGACTTGTCTACTAAATGTACTCCTAATATACAAAATATGACTGTGCCTGCCTCTGACTCCAATCTTATACCCGTTGTGTCTCCACTTTCTCCACATCAATTGTCTTCTTCTAGTGTTCCCTCTGTGTCTTCCAAATCTCTCTCAACTCCTCCAATTTCTTCTCTTCTTCCAGAAATAAATTTAGAGGTTGTTTTACCACCTCTTTCTTCTACGAATACTCATTCCATGCTTACTCGTGCCAAAGCTGGAATCTCTAAACCCAAGGTTTTTCTGGCCTCTTCTAGTTCATCTTCTTCTACTTCTTTACTACTTGCCCCAAAATTGTTCAAAGATGCTGTCCAGATACCGGAATGGAAGCTTGCTATGACCACTGAATACAATGCCCTACTAAACAATCATACTTGGATTCTAGTTGATCCTCCAACAAATGCCAAAGTCATTGGTAATCTCTGGGTTTATCGAACTAAGCTTAAGCCAGATGGTTCTTTAGACAAATATAAGGCACGGCTTGTTGCTCAGGGCTACTTACAAACACCAGGGTTGGATTATACTGAAACTTTCAGCCCTGTGGTCAAGCTCACTTCTGTTCGAATTGTGCTTTCTCTTGCACTCTATTTTGGCTGGCATATTCGTCAACTGGATGTCAACAACGCATTCTTAAATGGTGATCTTGAAGAACCAGTTTATATGAAACAACCAGTTGGTTTTGTTGATCCTTCTCAGCCCCATAAAGTCTACTTACTGAAGAAATCTCTTTATGGTCTCAAGCAGGCACCACGTGCCTGGTTTCAGAAGCTCCAAACTTGGTTACTTCAATGTGGTTTTGTTGGCATTAAGAGTGATACAAGCCTTTTCATCCGACGAGTTCATGGGCATGTGATGTTTGTTCTTGTGTATGTCGATGATGTTGTTTTCACTGGTTCTTGCTCTCAGCAACTGCAACACTTTGTTACTGACATGCATGATCAATTTGCTTTAAAAGATATGGGTTCTCTTCACTATTTTCTCGGCATTGAAGTTGTTTCCTCCTCTCAAGGGTTACATCTCAGTCAATCCAAATATATCCGTGAACTTCTTGCTCGTTTTGGCATGTCCTCTTCTAAATCTGCTGTTACCCCAATGGTTTCAGGGGGAGTTTTGAGCAAACATGATGGCATTGTCCTTCAGGATCCTTCTTCTTATAGAAGCTTGGTTGGTGCATTACAGTATTGTGTAGTTACTAGACCTGAATTGAGCTTTGCTGTAGGAAAATTATGTCAGTTTATGAGTTCACCAACTGATGTCCATATGCAAGCAGCAAAACGTGTCCTGAGGTATTTGAAGGGTACAACAAACAATGGTTTGTTGTTAATGAAACCAAATGATTTAAATTTGATTGGTTACACAGATGCAGACTGGGCTAGTTGTCATGATGATAGACGGAGTATAAGTGGGTATTGTATGTTCTTTGGAGGAAATTTGGTTAGCTGGTCTTCCTGTAAACAACGTGTGGTATCCAGATCTTCAGCTGAGTCTGAATATAGGGCTTTAGCCAGTGGTGCTGCTGAAATTATTTGGATTTCTTCCTTGCTGAAAGAACTTGGTTTTGAATTTTCAGGTAAAGCAAAGTTACTATGTGATAATATCAGTGCTCAACATATTGCCAGAAATCCGGTGCAGCATGCAAGAACAAAGCATATAGAAATTGATGTACATTTTGTTAGGGACTTAGTTTTACAGAAAAAGATTGACATTTTATATTGTACTTCTGAAAATCAACTTGCAGATGTATTTACAAAACCCTTAGGTGGCTCAAGTTTTCTCAGCTTTAGAAGCAAACTTATGGTTCTTAGTAAACCATAAGTTTGAGGGGGAGTATTGGAAGTATTAGGGTTAGAGTGGTAATTATATCTTCTGTAACTCATGTATATAAGGCACTACGTGCCAATGCAATACACATCAAGAATCATTATTCATTTCATCAGTTTGTTACAACTAACAGCAACTGATTAATATCTTCTCAAAGTCTCGTAATAGAGACATAGAGATATTATTAAATAACAAAAATTATAAAAATAAATAAAAAATATATCAACCGATCAAATTTAACAGAATTCATTAAATTGAATTCAAGTTTAAGAATGTATCAAATGACATGATAGCATGCAATATATTTAATGGTAAACATTACATTTAGATAAGTTTTTTTTGGAAGATTTGATTGAAATATTCAATGACAATACTTGCCAAAAATATAGTGAAATGAAATGATAGCATGGTAAATGTTACGTTTAGCTAAAAATAATTTTTTGGAAGATTTTATTGAAATATTTAATCACAATAGTCACCAATAATATATTTTTGAATAGTCATCAATAATATTGAAAGTATGTTTTGGATCATTGTCACCAAAGATCCAAAACATATATTTACAGCCAACTTGAGTTTTGAAACTAATTTTTTTTTCCTTGGAAATTTTTCAGGTGAAAAGTTTTGTTCTTAAAACGGTTATTTTTGAAGTTTAAATGATAATTATATTTTAGAAAAATCTAATGATGAATGGGAATTCATTGTTATTATTCCTTGTAATTAAGTTTCATAAAAAAATTTAAGTTAAAGAAATTGCAATCCAATGGATACTATATAGTAGATAGTAAATAAGTTTTAAGAAATATTATTTAATTTTTAATAGATTGAAATTAAAATTAATGAAGTTTAAAGGAATGGCAATCAACATGAAATATATGCAAAAATATATAATATATATGGTATTTTCCTCTTTAAATGGTCAACTCACTCTTTTCTAGTAGTAATAGACAATAGACAATAGATAATGCTATTTTTTCTTCTTTAGTTCCAAGCAACAATTGCCTATTTTTCCTTGAAGATTACCACTTAATTAGTATGTTGATGAAGGTGATAATAATTCAGGACCAATTTCCAAACTTATTGATAGCTATCAACCTTTAAACCACTAGAAATCATATTGGATATCTGTTTGTTATTGAGTTATAATGCAATTTTATTTTGTTTTATGGGTCAAAATTTGTCAGGCATCCTGCAAAGTTCATCAAGAAAATTGTGGAACAAGTCTCCAGAGAATTGAACAACTCCTGTTTATTTGTGACTCTCTATCCTATTGGCATGCAGTCTCGCTTGAAAGATTTGTGTGATATGTTATGTGTTGGACATAATGATGTTTATATGTTAGGCATTACTGGAATGGGTGGTATCGGTAAAACAACTATTGCCAAAGCCATATATAACCAACTAAATCATAGCTTTGAAGACAAAAGTTTTCTCATGAATGTTAGAGAGAAGAATTTAGTTTCTTTGCAAGAACAACTTCTTTTTGATATCTTCAAAATAAAAGTAGAAGTTGGTTGTGAGGATAGAGGTATCAATGTAATAAGGCAAA
Source organism: Elaeagnus macrophylla (assembly GCA_029378325.1). Classification (NCBI taxonomy): domain Eukaryota; kingdom Viridiplantae; phylum Streptophyta; class Magnoliopsida; order Rosales; family Elaeagnaceae; genus Elaeagnus; species Elaeagnus macrophylla. Next base: position 12,134,451 of record CM055644.1, on the reverse strand, counting down.
GACTGTGTAGTAGAAGGGTACTAGTCATTGTAGATGATGTAGATCACTCAAGCCAATTAAATTCTCTAGTTGGAAGCTGTGAATGGTTTGGTCCTGGAAGCAGAATTTTAATAACAACAAGAGATAAACATTTGTTAGATGTTCATGGAGTGAACAACATTTATAGGGCCAAAGAATTGGATGACACTGAATCACTTGAGCTCTTTACTTGGCATGCATTTAGGAAAAGCTCTCCTCATGAAAGTTATCATGAACTTTCAAAATGTATGGTTGGTTATTGTAGCGGTTTGCCATTAGCTCTCGAAGTTGTAGGGCGTTCTTTGTTTAATAGGAGCATAATAGAGTGGAGAAGCATGCTGGACAAACTAAAGAAAATTCCTCCTAATGAAGTCCAAGAAAAGCTTAGGATAAGTTATGATACATTGGATGATGAAGTGAAGAATATATTCCTTGATATTTGTTGCTTTTTTATTGACATGCATAAAAACTATGTTGTACAAATATTTGATGGTTGTGGATTTTCTACAGAAATTGCAATCAATCTTCTTCTTGAACGATGTCTTATAACTGTTAACCATGAAAACAAATTTATGGTGCACAATTTGCTTCAAGAGATGGCAGCCCAAGTTATTCGAGAAAACTTTCCTCAAGAGCCTGGTAAATGGAGTAGATTGTGGCATCGTGAAGATGTACTCGATGTATTGGAAAAACATACGGTAACAGCTTTTTAATTTATTTATTTGGTTAAATACATGCAAGACATTCTTCTTGTGTTGATGAATATATTTAATATGTTTACCGTATTTTCTTTAGCATTCTATTCAGATATTATTTGGACTCCCTTTGTTTGCTAAGAGGAGGGGAAAATATTAATAATACCGTTGACGTTTATTTTATTCACAAATACTCTTGACCTTTCAAAAATGTCAAAGATATCATTTAAGTTTAATATATGTTAAATATAATGACTATTTAATGGCTTTTTCATAATATCTTTAAAGTTGAATGACATAAAAGATAAAATTTTGATATATATTATTTTTAACATTAAATAATAAATTATATTAAACAATCAAAATAAAAATAATCCTTTTTATTTTCTTTTAATAAAAATAAAAATAAAAACATATTACCATAAAATTTATATACATATGCCAAAAAAATTAGGTAAATAAAATTAAAATTCATACAATAAATGAATTTTTTTATCACTAATCCCAAATGATCATATGTAGTAAAGTTGTTAACTTTTATTTTTTTTATTTCCTAAAAATTGATAAAGGTCATATTTTAATTAAATTAATCACTTATGCTTCAAATGTAATGATAAACAAATGATAAAATTAAAAAAAGTTAAAAAATAATTTATAAAATTTTAGAATTCTAAAAATTTAAAATTCTAAAAAATATATAAGAAATTAATATTTATAGATTAATTGATGTGATAAATTAAAATTATCCCATTTTATAATAAACAATCAATTATTATTAAAACTTAGTTTATTTGTAGAATGGTAAATAATTTTTTTTTTTAATTATAAGAATCATACGTGATTTTTTAATCATATTATGTAATTCAAAAAGTTAAATTTCAATTTTTCATAAGTCTTTATAAAGAAATTTAAAAATATTTCTTCTAAATTTAGTTAATTGTTTAATTAATTTATAATCAATATAAGTCAATAATAAGATAAAAAATTATATAATATATTAAAAAAAATAAATACATTTTAAAAAGTTAACATATAGTCTAAGCATATATATGATTTAGAAAATAAATCAATAATATAAGATCAATTTTTAAGGCTATTTTTAATTTACATAAACTTTCAATTTATTATGTATTTATTTACTTATTATAGATTTTTGTTTTTTGATCATAAAAAACATAATAAATAAATAGATATTTTTTACTTTTTAATATTTTAAAAGATATTCTATCAATTTCAAAATGAATCGAAAAGGTATGTAAATCGAAAAGTTAACGCTGTTATTAGCAATTTCAAACATTAAGGACATTTGTGAGTAGAAGGCAAACCTTGGGGGTACTTTTGATATTTTTTTAAAGAGGAGTCTATAATATCGTTGCAATTGTATGCTAAGATGATACTCTATTAAGCAAGGATAAATGCACAATGTCAAACATGAGAATGTGTGTGTGTGATCGTTGCAATTGTATGCTAAGGTGATGCTCTATTAAGCAAGGATAAATGCACAATGTCAAACATGAGAATGTGTGTGTGTCATATATATATATATATATATACTGCAAACTGCTGCCATGAATCACAAACTATGTTATAAGTCAGGGTTAAATTCCATTGAGATGTGTCCTATTGAATTTAATAAACTTTTTACTGCTCTTAAAGAGTTCGAATTCCACCATGCATGTGTGTAAGTATATTTTCTTTTATTAATAAAAAAGAAGGAGACTTTAGTTCTTTTTTTTTTTTTAATTAATAAACTATTTCTTATACATATAATCCACATTTGAAGCACCTTCTACTACATTCAAGGCATCATACTTATTCCCAATACGTGCAATCCTTAATAAGAGGTTTTTTTTTTTCCTTCTGTTCTGTAGGGAAGTGAAGAAATCAAAGGACTCACTCTTAGAATTGAAAAAGCTTGTGAGACTTGGTTCCATACGGGAACATTTTCAAAGATGCAGAGACTGAGACTACTTCAACTAGACTATGTCGAGCTCAATGGAAGCTATGAAAATATTTCTAAAGAAGTAAGATGGCTTTGTTGGCATGGCTTCCCGAAGAAGGTCATACCCAGCAGTTTTAATATAGAAAATGTAGTTGCTATGGACTTGCAATATAGCAATTTGAGGCAGCTTTGGAAGAATGCCAAAGTACGATATTGAAACTATCTTGTCAATTTTTTATTTTCAGTATCTGATGTTGGCCTTCCTGTTTTTTGTTTTCCACAGTCGCTGGAGAAGTTGAAGATCCTTAATGTTAGCCATTCCCCCTACTTGATCCGAACTCCTAATTTTTCAAAAGTCCCGAATCTCAACGAGTTAATACTTGAAGGTTGCATGAGTTTGTCTGAGGTTCACCATTCCATTGGAAAACTTGACAAGCTTGTTTTAGTGAATTTAAAAGATTGCAAAGCTCTTAAGAAGCTTCCAAGGAGTTTTTACCATTTAAAATCAGTTGAAGTTATTATTCTTTCTGGGTGTTCAACCTTTCATTATTTGGACGAGGGAATAGGAAAAATGGAGTCTTTGACCACTCTTTTTGCCGACAACACCAGAATTAAAAGTCTACCTTCTACCCTACAGCAATTGAGTAAACTAGAAACGTTGTATCTTAGTTGTGGCAAAGTATCAACACCTAAGTCATGGCCTTCACTTTTTCGGTCGTGGGTAATGGGAAGACAGGAGTCTAAGCCCTACTCTTCATTACTTGCTTCTCTTCAAGGCTTAAGTTGTTTGAAAGATTTGCAACTTAGAAGCTGCAATCTAACAGATGATGATGTAAATCATACTGGAGTTTGGAACCTACCTTTTCTTTGGTTTTTAGACTTATCTAGTAATAACTTTCAAAGGCTTGCATCAAATCTTAATGGCCTTTCCCGGCTTGTCACACTTACTTTAGATAATTGTAAGGAGCTGCAGTCAATTCCAAATTTACCCATAACACTCGCTACTCTCAAAGCAAGTAACTGTACTGCTTTAGAAGCATTGCCAAATTTAACAGAAAACAAGCAGTTGCTTCATTTGATCCTTCGGGGTTGCCATAAAATTGCAAAAACTCCAGACTTGGATAAGTTTTTGATGTCAACTCCAGCTATCTTTGAAATCCAAGGGTGCTACAATATCAATGCATCATTTAGTGAGAGCACTCGGGAGGTATACATTAATATATCATCGTAATTTTTTATAAAAAAATATTTAATAACACATTCCATGTTTCCTATCTTGTAGAGATCGAGCTGTATTGATAGAGTTTCGCTTCTTATACTTGGGGATGATATTCCTGGATGGTTCCCTTATGTCAACCAAAGTAGTGGTGAATGTATTGGGGTATCTTTTGTGGTACCGCAGCTGGTGGGTCTTCATGTTGAATGGTTGATGGTATCCATCCCCTATATTGCTTCTAATAACTTCCCTACTTTTAGGCTAAACAATCTGAATGGTATATGTGTAGTCAATGTTACAAAGAGGAAGATTCATATTATCCCAACAGAAAAATTAGGCCTACATTATCTAAAGATGGGAAAGAGTGGCTTGTGTCAATGTCATATATTTTCTCCCAAGTTTGGTTTTGCTGGCGGGGATGAAGTTATTGTTCTTTCATGTTTTGGAGGGAATATTATTTGCAAGAAAATTGCAGCTTGGTTGGTATGGAACAAGCACGTCAACTTCAACCTCCTTCAGCATAGGAAAATGGCACATGATAATGCTATTTGGCGTCATCTTGATAGAGCTTCATTTGAGTTTGAGATCAACTTTCCTCGCATCCGTGAGCCCATGGTACATTTGGAAGGAACAGGTTTCAATATGAGGGCTTTAGATAGGGAGACCACCTATAATTCAAGTAATGCTGATTTTATGGCGTTTTGGTTAGATAACTTACGTAGCTACTTAAGAGACATGTAATTAAGTAACTCGGTTTTTAAAATTATGACACTTTAGTGCCATTACATTAAAGTTATGTGACTAAAGCATTTCAATTTTAAAAGATTAAGTGACTTGTGTATCTATTGTATATGCTATGTGTTCAAAATATTCAAATAATATAGGTGTGAGACATTTGTTTTTAGAGTAGTTTTAAGATTTTAAATGAAGTGATTTAATGAAAAGTGTTTCAAATAAAAGTATTAAGGTATTTGGCATACAAATGTTTGAAGTGGTTTAGGATGTCACTTTAGTAATTAACATAGGATAAGCATCCTAAACTATTTCTTTAAAAATAAGGTTTACTTACTTTTCCTATATGTACAAATAATATTTTTAATAATAAAAAAAAAGAAAGAAAAGAAAAGCGGTTCTAAAAGAGCAATGAAGCAACTTTAAATGTCATGGATAAAAAAGACAAGGAATATAATTAATTAATTATTAATGTCTGGGCTACTTGAAGAAAATAACAAGCTTGCTTACTAGCCTTCTGATGTCATGGCTCCCCATCATGAAAGTAAGTGTCTCTTGGTGAGGTGTTTTTCTGTCCTTGGTTTTGGATTGTGCCTCAATCATGTAGAAACAATGGGATTAGTAATTTCTTCTTTTTCAATGGCTTGTGTGAGAGAGAATTTGGAGTGTGAACTTGGGTTTGAAGAATTTTTTTGTTTTTTTGTTTTTGATAAAATGAATAGTAAAAATAAGAAGAAAGCAATGAATTGAGAATAAATCTATTCTGCCTTTTTTCTTGACTTAACTAGATATTGAGCCAAGATATATATACAAATGTATAGGAGAGTACTAACACTAAAGACCATGCTAACGAGAACTTATAGGTTTGGTAAGTGTTAATAACATTTGACATTAACACTTAATTAGTGTCATTTGTTTTCTCTTAACATTAACAGAGCTTACTACACATTTTGGTTTGTTAAGACTTGGGAGAATGGAAGATTAGGCCACAGTGGTGGACATTATTTTTTATTTATATTGTTCTAATCTTCAATGTTGTAACTCGACATTAGTTGTACGTGTGTTTTGGAATCGAGAGACAGAAACTTCGATGGTTATGTTTTTGATTGTTTTGGTTGAGTACTTGGATGTACATCTTCCATATGGACATATGCATTTTTTTGGGTCAAGTTGACATAAAAAAATTTGTTTTGTGAGCGTGGCCATAGAAATCCCTTAAAGTAGTAATTTGTATCATTTGGTCTCTTAAATTATAAATGGTGGCATTTTCTTTAAGTTTATAAAAAAGGATCAATTAAGGATAAAATAATATGCTTTGTTTTTAATTAGCTTCTTTTACTAAAACTAAAGAAATAAATAAAACCACTTATAATCTAAGGGACCAAACAACACAAATAATCTAATATAAGGGACATATATGACATTTTTCTCTTTTCCTCCTCATGTATGTGGATGTTATGAATTTTATTTTAACATTATAATGGAAGACCTCCCACGCATGCCACAATCACGCCGATAACTTCCTTAACCAACTTGACTGCCTAGGTTTTTTATTTGATTAATTTCTTGGGCATCATCAATTACAAAAAAACCATTTTTGTGACATAACCTTGCTTTTATATGTCTTCACCATCATAAACATTTCCTATATTCACTTGGTCCTTTAAAATATCCTCAAGGATTTGTTTTCTTAGATTTGTTATATCGTGTGAACCATATTTGTTGGCAATTCCTCCAACATTTGAAAGAAAAGAGTTACCTTCAAATTGAGGTCTCTATTTATAATAAAAATCCCTATTATAAGCACACCACTCAAACCAATACTAACTAGTGAATTTAATTTCTTAAGGCGTAAATCAATTCCAAATAAGTCTTTTGGAATGCTAAATGATGGAATTATTCACTTTCTTTGATATGTTTGCCACAAACATTTGTATAAAATTCGCTTCATTTTTTCAAAGTTGAATCACAAACCAATTTATTATTATGAAGATATATATAATGGAGTCGTGAATTTTCAAATATTATACACATTAAAGTAGTACTGTTGTATATATATATAACATTTCTTTGTAATATCGTGGATTGCATTACTTTATTAAAAAAAATATTTCGCAATATATAGAGATTTTTTAATCCATGCAGACAGGTTAATGAAGTTCAAGAAACTTAAGAGCAAAACATTGATTTAGCTATTATGTCATAAAAAATTTCAATTTATTACTAGATTGACACCTTCTTAGCACGCATTCTTCATCTAGCCTTAACTACGAGTATTATTAAAATAGGTAAAATGAAAACATATAATCATATCTCAGAAAAATTTATAATTAGGCCTTTGAAAAAACAAAAATTTTAGCGAATGGTGGGGTTACCACCATGTCGCAATACAAATATTGGGGGTCCTAGATATTATACACTACGATGATGCTTCAAAAAAAATATAGCGATCGTCATCTATTCAGGCGTCATCGTAAATAAGCCTTTTTAATGACGGTCGTGACCGTCATGAAAAATAAAAAACGACCGTCATTAAAAATCGTAAAAAAATAAGCGACCGTCATAAAAAATATATTCTATGACGGTTGTTATTTCATGACTATCATTGTAAACTGACATTGACCATCATTAAAAATATCAAATAAAATTTGAAAATAACGGCTAGTACATTATTCAATGACAGTTATTCAAATGACCGTCCTAAATATGTGTGTATATATATATATATTAAATATTATGCTTTATATATATATATATATATATATATATATATATATATATATATAAATTGACCATACGAATAATAAAATATCAATAACTTTATTAATAAATCTGTAATTTTCAGTTAATAATTAACTTTTAATTTTTCAAAACATAAATAGGTCTATACCGAAAATAAAAAATATATATTTATCTAAAATAATCTCACTATACATTAGTTAAAATAAAAGTAAAACTTTATATGTTCTACTATCTACGAATATGCATTGTCACATATATGCACCACTCGTGCCTCAATTGAAATAGTTCTTCCTTTGTATAGCGCAACTTGTGCTTCCACTACAAGCATTAGATACAAAACAAAGTTTAGTACAATATTTAAAATTATATTAAAATGTAAATATAGATTACATAAACTATCAATAATGGTCAAATATTAAAGATTAATACTAATTCAGTTATATTTGTACGAGGATTGTTAATAATGTCTTTCATAAATAGCATGACATAGTAGCCACATTCATAGCCTCCTGCTTGTTTTGGGCACTATTTACAATAAAATTTAAACAAATAATATAACTAGTCAAGTAAATAAATACTATAATTGGACCATAAATAATTAACTATCATATATACCTTAATTTGATTGACTTATAAAGTCGATGAATTCTCTCTTTGAATCATGATACCTCACATATTATAAACCCTATGTACAAAATTGTCATCAAACAAAAGTGCAAGAATTTTAAAAAAATACAAACAAACATATATGGTTAAAACTTTGGCACATTGGCCTAGGTTGCTAAAACTTTCAAATCTGCTGAATTAATTCATAGACCCGCTGAAATCTGATGAATTAATTTATTGCTGATTCTAAAATCATGGGTTGTCATTAGTCAATGATTTCAACACTATCCAAAGCATCGTCAAGATTAGTGCATTACTTTACCCTATTTTCCGTTCATCTTCATTAGTTTTAGACCAATAAGAAAAAAGAAAAAAAAACAAAGAAAGAAAGAATGAAAAACCTTCTGTTTTACCAAGCAGATACTTTGAAACTTTGTAGCCTGCAACCACGAAACTGTGGAAATGACACAAGTTTAAGGTGCCAATTTTGGCTCTTTTGATAAACAAGCATCCTATTGTGGCTATGCGAACTTTCAGATCACCCTGCTGTGGGAAAAACCCAGTTCTTAACATTTCCAATAATCATTGTCATCAGATATATGAATTTAAATGTATATTACTCAAATCATTCATTTCTTTTAGTTAGTGTTGCAATCTTACAGTGATAAATTAATATACAGTTTTTCTCGACCTTAGCCTTGATAGGACTCCATTTAGTCTTTTTATTTCTGATCACCTTGATTTTTCCTTTTAAAAAGTCTGCCTCATAACTATCTGAGCATGTACTTCAGTCCCAGTTGATTTTCATTCATGTGCTTCTTTTTATAAGTAGTTTTTTGAGCACGTAACCTATTCATGGGAATTGTTCTAGTATATGCACATATATGTTTTCCCCATTTGATCTACTTGTGACCATAATAAGAAATAATTATAAGCAAACTTTCTCAGCAGTATTTTAGTTCTTGCTCAGTAGTTAACTTGGAGGCATAATGTGATTATGAGCTTTTCTAAATCAATGCCTGGAGGTTCTGTTAAACAAGTATTGTAAGGTTTGTTGTTTCCATTATTGGTTTGCTCATTTAGGCTAAAAAGATTATTTGAGATATAATTAATTGATTGTATTAGGTAAGTAATGTTTAGGGTTGGGGATTCGAACTCGTGCATTACTGGCAATTAATTTATCTGTACATCAACTACTCTCCTGATGTCCTTTAATTTTACAAACTAATAAAATGTAACAACTTTATTCTACTTATGCAAACCCTTGGTAATGATCTTAATAGATACCTATAACCATCCCAGCAAGACGCGAGCACAAGCTACGAGGACGAGGTGAGGACAAATGGTAGCGAGCGAATTGTCGATGACGAACTGCGAGTGAGAAAAGGAAGGGAAGACAGCGGCGAGTAGCAATGAGAGTAGAAGTGAAAACTGAATGAATCTGGAGGAGAACTGGAGAAGTATACGTACCCTAATTAGTTTAAGTGTGTTATAATAATGTGAGGAAAAATTTTAAAAGGTTTTTACGATGGTCGTTTTTTAATAATAGTCATCAAATATATTAATTTTTAATTTAAAAATTTTTCATGACTATCATAACTTAAATGACCGTCATAAAAAAAATTTATTATTTATTTTGAAGTTTTAATGACGGTCATGTTTAAAACGACCGTCATCATATTTTTAATGACGGTCATTTAAAAAAAATGGTCGACCGTCCTTAAAAGCCATTCTTGGCATAGTGATACTATCAGCGACAGCATTAGTCTCTTTATATGTATGAGAGCAATGGAAGTTGATGCGAACAAATTTATCCAAAGGATTAGTCCAACAAAAATTTCATCTCCATGGCACTAATAGCAATTTACTGCAAAACAGAGTTGCAACAAAAATAGAGTCGGACTCCAACCTAACCTCTACCACCTAAAAGCGTTAGATAGCATACATAATAGCATGAATGGCCGCCGCAAGCTCTGTCTCAAATGCATCAGCGACCCTAAGTGGAATACAAAAACAATCTTTGACAAAGGATCTTAATGTCTGAAAAAAAAAACCCGCACAAAACAAACTAAGCCCAACAAACTCAAAGTTGCACCATTTGTTAACCTTTATCTAGCACGAAGGTGCACTTTCTAAACAACCTCTACAATTTGTGGGGCCACCATGGTATTCCTTATACTGACAGTAGTCTGAGCACCTGAAGATCATTCACTGTGTTTCTCATGGATCCAAATGATGATAGACCCGCTTCATATATAAACTGCCAAATAGTGGCAAATACAGAACTCAGACTTCTGTCTGTTTCAAAGAGGACATCGTTTTTAGCTTTCCAGATCATCCAAATGATTGTAATTATTCCTTATTTTCATAGATTATCTAGTTGTTGCCCCAAGTAAAATGACACTGTGCATGCCCATAAAAGAATGAAAGAGTTTGTACGCACTTGTATGCCAAAAAAAAAGGAACATAATAGGTCCCAAAGTGCACCTACAAAATGACAATTCAAAAAAATGTTGGAATTAGTATTCTTAGCTAGCCCACACATTGAGCATTTGATGGGAAAGAAATACCCTCTCCTTTTAGATTGGCAATCTATGGGAAGCTTGCTCTTATACCACTCCATAAAAAGAATAGACCAAAAAGGCGGTATAAATGGAGCCCAAATTTCCTTGCCCCAACTCTTATGTTCTCTTTCCACTTGTAGAGAATCATGTCTCCCTAGTTGTGATTCATCCCTTGATCGTGTGCAAACTCTGGCATTCTTACCTATCCCAGCAACTACCAAGTAGATCTCTGAGGTAATATTAGGCTAATTGTCCTCAAAAGATTGTGTTAGGTGTTATCCACCTACATGCAAGTTATCCCCCACTAAGGAATGTAATGACGGATCCAATGGTGGGATGTTTAGCTTATCAATGAGAGTGCCTAGCAAGTTATCTTTCCAAAATCATACTGAGCAATTTTTGCTAACTAATCATCTAGGCTACTCCAAAGTAAGTGATGTGGTGTTAAATTAGTCCAGAGGGAAGAGCAAACATAATGATTTTGTGGAGATTCATCCCAATCCAAATACTAATTATGCAAGTAAAGCATTGTGCTGGAGTTCCTTGAGATAATCTGTCGAGCAAACTTTCTTAACAATATTTGGTTCATAAGACCGAGGTCTTGCAAGCTGAGACCTCCTTCCTAGAGTGGATGACAACTGTATTTCCAAGAAACCTAAACCAATTTCAGCCTGTCTGCTTTCCCTCACCAAAAGAAATTGTGAACGAATTTTGGCAGATCATCCATGACTTTCTTCAGCCATTTATAAATTTGAAAAGATGGTAGAAACAAGCCTTGAATAATTAAAGAGATCAAACATTTAAGTCTAGTCAAATAGAGGGTATACCTTTTCCATGGTTCATTCATTGCACGAATTTTATTAGCCAACCCTTCAAACAAACACTTCTTTAGATCCCCTTGAAATAAAGTGATATGGTAGGATAAGGAATTGCTCTCAATACGCATCCCAAGTATTCCTTGAAGTGAAGAAATATTATTCGAAGCACCCCCTTGTCAAAGTAGATGAATGATTTTTCCAAGTTTACTAACTGTGCCGATAGACGACCATATAATTGAAAAGCTTCGGATAAAACATTGAGGTTTAAAGAACAAGTCTGACCAAAGATGAGAAGGTCATCAGTATATAAAAAAAATGGATTGCTATGGAAATGCTTATGGGAGAAGACATTGGTTTAAAGCACCGATTATCAACTAAATACCCAAGGTATTACACAGAAAACCTTCTATAATACAAAACAAGAGCGCAAATAGAGGATATTTCTACCTAACACTGCTAGAGCAAGAAAAAGAATCCCTAGGTGACCCTATTAAGCAAGTTAATAGTAGTTCAAATTGTACATATGGCAAAATATATTTGCTCTTAATTTCAAACTATAAATATAATAATAAAGCTTTCATGATAAAAACAAATAGACCCACAAATTGCAAAACTAAATCAAGATTTTCTAAAATGATAAATATATATATTCTCTATTTTATTATAACTATAACTATATAATACATACAATCACTATCATTACAAATTAATGTATAAATTTTAATAATATTTGTAAAAAATTCAAGAATTCAAACTCAAATATGATCAATGTTTAATAGTTTTTCTATTAAAAGTAATTAAAATCATATAAGAAAAGAAGTAGAATAAGAAGGTTGGAGATCGAAGAAAGAAAATGATATGTTAGTCAATGTAATCTGGTGTATATAGATTGAAGTGTATATGTACCTGTGTGTGTCTACATGTATCTGATTGTATGTACTCAGAAGTTGTTAGTAGAATCACGTGGGTTGTTAAGGACTGATAACAACCACACAATGCTATAAATAGTGTTGGCGCCACTGATTTCAAAAATAATGAAAAAGAAGATATTATTTCATACACGCTGATTACTATCTTCGTTAGTATTCATCTTTTGTTTTCTGTTATGTCTCTTTGTTAATTCTTTCATGGTATCAGAGCTACAATGGCTCAACAAAGCGCTTCTGGTGATGGTAATAATGCTACGATAACTCTGAATGATAATCAATCAAACATTTTGTCTTATCCTTTATCTAGTATACCGATCAATCCAAATTTTTCAGTGAAATTAGATGATACTAATTTTCTTATATGGAAAGAACAAATCAAACATGTAGCTGTTGTTTATGGATTACAAGGATTTCTTGAAGGTACTGAAAATATACCTACACGGAAGATCAAGAAGATAATTCAAGATACTTCACATGGTGGTGGAAATACTGAGGAAGTATTACAAGATAATCCAGACTTTGAGATCTGGGATCGCAAAGATAAGATAGTAATGAACTGGATTTATAATTCAGTTTCTCCAAGCAAGCTGAAATTTTTGTATGGAATCTCTTCATCTCATGGATATTGGACTGCCTTGTCAAGAAACTTCCAGGATCATTCTAGCTCGAACCTGATGGAATTAAGGTGGAGATTGCAGACAATGAGAAAAGATAATCAGACCATGGAGGAATATATTGAGAAGGCAAAGGAGTTGTTTGATCTAATGGCAGCAACAGGAGATTATATATCAGTTAGAGAACAGATTCTTTATCTGATGGGGGGACTAAACTCAACGAACTATCTGTCTCTTGTTACTACAATAACAAATAAGGAGAAGGTACCTGGTTTGGATGAAATTTTTTCTATGATGAGAACTCATGAAAGGCAGATCATACGAATGAATCCCCCAATTGATTTCCAGTTAATACAAGCTAATGTTGCTCATAATAATCTCGCCACAAACACTCAGTTCTCACAGCATACACAGGGAGGTTTTCAGAATTCTCAACAAACAGGTAGTACAATGGCTTCTCACTATCAAATACCTCGTGCTTTATCTCATCAACCTAATCAGTATTTGCAACAAAGCTTTTCTCAGAATGATAATAGTGGAAGAGGCAGATATAAGGGGACCTGTCAGATATGTAAAAAGATAGGCCACAGTGCCTCAAGATGCAGATTCAGGTATGCACAGTCGCACAATGATTACAATACTAATCAGACTCAAACATTTATGCCTAGAAATTCTACGTCATTTTCTTCTGTAACAAGACCACAAGTGAATTTTTCACACCTGTCTGCTATACCTCAACAACAACATTTTCCAGTATCTGGTTTATCTTCTGGATTACATATGCCACATAACTCTACAACTCAAATACAACAGACTTACAATTCATCATCAATACCTCGTCCTAGTTTCATGAATTCATCAGACTTGAGCACACCATCTGCTGGCTATCCATCTATGAGCTCGACTCAACATGGTAATCAATATCCTATGAACTGTGGATATATCTCTCAATGGCCTATGTATCCACCACAGACATATAATACTGTGGTTGCTACACCTGCTATTCATCAAGATCCTCAATGGTACATGGATTCTGGAGCGAGCCATCATCTCACCTTCAACAATATAGATCAGTCTGGTGCTTCTCCATATGCAGGAAACGAAACTGTGCTGTTAGGTAATGGTGACTCAGCCTTTATCTCTCATATAAGTCAGGGTCATATAAGTAGTGATAATTTGATTTTTAAGCTCAAAAATCTACTACATGTACCTCAACTTGCAAAGAATCTTATCTCAGTTAGGCAGTTGTGTATTGATAATAATGTTTCAGTGGAATTTTTTCCTAACACTTTTTGTGTGAAGGATCTGAATCAAGGGAGGATAGTGCTGAGAGGAGGTGTGGATAATGGATTGTACAAGTTTCCTAATGATATGTCTACTGGGGAAGGAAAGCACAGTAAACAGGTTTTGAGTTGTACTACTTCTACTTCTGTTGATTCTGGTTTGTTACATAATAATGTTGAATCTGTCAATTGTAGTTTAGATATTAAATGTAATAAAGCAACAGTAAATGATCTGATTTGGCATGATAGACTAGGCCATCCTCATTTACCTGTATTGAAACAAGTTTTACATGGAATGAATATATCTTGTTCATTTGATTCTACAATAGACATGTGTGGTGCTTGCAAAATGGGTAAGTCACATAGACTACCCTTAAATCATATCCATGAGAGATCACGTCTACCATTTGAGATTGTACATGTAGATGTTTGGGGTCCCTCTCCTGTTATTGCAGAAAATGGAGTAAAATATTTCTTGCTCTTTGTGGATGATCACACTCGGTTTCAATGGTTATATGTACTACACAACAAGAGCCAAGTTGCTCAGATTTTCTTGCACTTTGAAGCATTGGTTGAAAGACAGTTTCACAAGAAGATTCATCACCTACAAAGTGATGGTGGTACTGAGTTTAAGTCTTTGGAACCACATTTGTTTCAAGGAGGGTATAAGAGAAGAATTACTTGCCCATATACACCTTCTCAGAATGGAGTTGTTGAGCGTAAGAACAGACATGTTGTAGAAACTGGGCTGTCCATGATGATAAAAGCTGGTTTGCCATTAGAGCTTTGGACTTATAGCTTCAAAACTGCTGTGTACTTGATAAATAGACTACCTTCACGAGCATTGTCAAACAAGTCTCCATATGAATTATTATATCAACACCAACCAGATTATTCAAATCTGCGTGTGTTTGGGAGTCTGTGTTTTCCTTATACAAGACCCTACTCAAGTACTAAACTAGACATCAGATCAGTTCCATGTGTTTTCGTGGGATATCCTGAACATCAGAAAGGATATAATTGTATTGATCCAGTTACTAAGAGGCTTTATGTCTCTCCTCATGTGGTGTTTAATGAACAGAAGTTTCCTTATCTTGTCACGGGTGTTATTAAATCTAATTCAGTATCTTCTGTTTCACTCAGTGATGAGTTGCAATCATCTGATAAACCTGTCCATTTTGTCAATCTTCCACAGACTCATGGTCAGAATAAAGCTGTTCTTAATGTGCTGGAACCAATGACTCAGAGGAACATGTCTGTCATGAGTCCCACTCACAACCAGTTTTTGTCTTCTAGTGCTCAGTCTTCTGATAAAGGCAACTTGTCTAATTCAATGTCTACTTCTTCACTACCAACAGCTCATTCCTCACCTATTCCTATTTCTCCTACAAAATCTAATAATCAATTACAAGAACACGCTTCTCCTCAGTATTCTTCCCCTCATGATTTAAATTCTACTTCCAATTCTTCTCTTGAATCTTCGGTACTTCCTTATTTCTCATCTGTAGAACCTCAAGTTGTTAATCTAGAAGGTTTGAAACTTAATGTAGATTTGCCGTCTATATCTCAGATACATAAACCTCCTACAAATGATAATGTTCACTCTATGCAAACAAGAGCTAAAGTTGGTATTTATAAACCTAAGGCATTACTTGCTGAGGTTATTCTTCCTATACCAACCACAGTGAAAGAAGCTTTACAACATCCTGAATGGGCTGAGGCCATGTGCAAGGAATATGAAGCCTTGTTAAAAAACTCAACATGGGAGTTAGTTCCTCCACCTTCACATGGGAAGATTATTAGCAATAAATGGGTGTTTGCTGTGAAGCTCAAGTCAGATAGAACTCTGGAAAGATACAAAAGCAGACTTGTAGCTAAAGGATTTCTTCAAACCGAAGGAATTGATTACAATGAGACATTCAGTCCTGTTGTAAAACCTACCACTATTAGGGTAGTGTTAACACTTGCTCTATCTAAGGGATGGCGAGTGCGGCAATTGGATGTCAACAATGCATTTTTAAATGGTGAGTTGGAGGAAGAGGTGTATATGTATCAACCGGATGGTTTTGTGGATTCATCTTGCCCAGGATATGTGTGTCATCTTAAAAAAGCTTTATATGGGTTAAAGCAGGCCCCTAGAGCCTGGTATACCAAGTTGAGTAACTGTTTGAGTTCATGGGGATTTAAAGGCTCTCAGTCAGATACATCTATGATGCTATATGATGATGGAGTAAATACAGTGATGTTATTGATCTATGTAGATGATATATTGGTCACTGGTTCAAATGAAGCTTTCATACAGAATCTAATCTCTAAGTTGAACAATGTTTTTGCCTTAAAAGATTTAGGAGAACTGAATTATTTCTTAGGCATTGAAGTAACACGATCTGAAGATGTTCTTCACTTATGTCAAAAGAAATATATCACTCAGCTACTAGAAAAGGTACAACTTTCAAATGCCAAGTCCTCTCCTACTCCTCTTGCTCCAGGGAAGAATCTGTCAAAATTTGATGGCAGTCCTCTAGAAGATGCAGGTCCTTATAGATCCATTGTTGGTGCACTACAATATTGTACCCTCACAAGACCGGATATAGCATATTCAGTCAATAAACTATGCCAATTTCTGCAGTGCCCTACCGATGTCCACTGGCAAGCTGTGAAGAGGTTATTAAGGTATCTTAAAGGAACAATTGGATATGGCATTACTTTACATAAAGCTGACTTGTTAACTGTAATGGCATATACGGATGCAGATTGGGCATCTTGTGCTGATGACAGAAGAAGCACTGGAGGGTGGTGTGTGTTTTTAGGAAATTCTCTAGTTTCATGGAGTTCTGGAAAGCATCGTGTAGTTTCTAGATCTTCCACAGAAGCTGAGTTCAGATCTCTGGCACTTACTTTGACTGAGGTTCTATGGCTAAAGAAGTTGCTAGTAGAGTTGAAGATTGAGATTACTACTGCTCCAATTATTTTCTGTGACAATCAAGGTGCTGGTGCATTGGCTAAGCATCCAGTGTTACATTCAAGAAGGTTTGAAACTTAGTGTAGATTTGCCGTCTATATCTCAGATACATAAACCTCCTACAAATGATAATGTTCACTCTATGCAAACAAGAGCTAAAGTTGGTATTTATAAACCTAAGGCATTACTTGCTGAGGTTATTCTTCCTATACCAACCACAGTGAAAGAAGCTTTACAACATCCTGAATGGGCTGAGGCCATGTGCAAGGAATATGAAGCCTTGTTAAAAAACTCAACATGGGAGTTAGTTCCTCCACCTTCACAAAGCATGTGGAAATTGATTTCCACTTCATTCGTGAAAGGGTGCTAACAGGAGAAGTTTGCGTGGAGTTTATCTCAAGCCAAGAACAGCCTGCAGACATTATGACGAAGTCGTTAGGGACGGTTAGATTTGCTGATCTACGAACCAAGCTCACAGTTCTCAATAGAGATATGAGCTTGAGGGAAGATGTTAGTCAATGTAATCTGGTGTATATAGATTGAAGTGTATATGTACCTGTGTGTGTCTACATGTATCTGATTGTATGTACTCAGAAGTTGTTAGTAGAATCACGTGGGTTGTTAAGGACTGATAACAACCACACAATGCTATAAATAGTGTTGGCGCCACTGATTTCAAAAATAATGAAAAAGAAGATATTATTTCATACACGCTGATTACTATCTTCGTTAGTATTCATCTTTTGTTTTCTGTTATGTCTCTTTGTTAATTCTTTCATGATACCAAATAACTTAGATGACTTTGATTCAAAGATTTGTTTCTGCGCAACATGAACACTTCCAATATATAATTAAAAGTGTGCATCACAAAATAAGAGGAAAGTAGAATTGAAGTTGGAATTTTACAATTCAATCCAAAGTAGGTTATGAACAACATCAAACAACAAAATTAAATATAAATAATTGAAATCAAATGCCTTGTAAGGTAACATAATTTTTTTTCCCTTCGTTTTTGTGAGAAAGATTATATAGATTTTAGCAGCATAAAGAGTTTATAAAGTTTGGTGTTTAAGGAAGAATAGGCCAATATGTCAATTTGTATGGCAATCAATTCACACATTTAATATTAAATTAACCTCTTTCATTTTTATATTCCTCTCTTGTATGAGATATTATTAGCAAACGTTTTGTATTTATGCTTTTTAAATATAAAATTATTAAAATTGGTGTCCACACTTTAATTTAATTATCATAGTATATTTTTTGTGATTCATAAAAACGATATTTATATTGAAATAAATGATGTTTCACTTTTGGCACACTTTTTTATTTATTCATAATTTAAATAACCATATGCCAGTAAGATGCTAATGGAACAAGGGCCTACTTGGTTTAATTCTCTAATTATCTTTTAGGGAAAATTTTATAATAGTTTAGTTTGACTATATAAAACAGCAAATAGAAAAGAAAAAAAAATAAAAAGGCAATGAAAAATAAATAATTAAAATGTAAATTTTTTTTACCATAGCCTTAAAATTGGACTTGAAACCTTAATTTTTTTTTTTTAATAAACATAACACGATGTTCACACAAAAAGGGAAGAGGGTGAGAGTAAGGATAACTCAAATCTACTATATTCTAATTGTATCGAATACAATATTAACTTTTAAATGGTAACTATTATAAATAGAGTGAGTTAATTATTAAATTTAATTACATGACATAACTTCCCTTTCTACATGAAGTTTCATTTTTAATCTTTCTCAAGAAAAAGAACATATTTATTTTTCTTAATTACAACTTAAATTAATATATTTTTTAACATTGTAAGAAAATAAATGTAAATTTATCTTACTGGTAGGGCTTAAAAGTAAAACTAGCTAAATAAATTGGTCATTTATGCATATGAGGATAATTATTATACAATTAATTAAATATTTGATAAATTGGTCATTTATGCATATGAGGATAATTATTATACAATTAATTAAATATTTGATAATGACTTGAAGTTACTTACAAACTAATACTAATGAATGGTATTCAAATCTAGCAAATGACTATTTATTAAAATTAGACACTAATACTAACTAATTTTATTACTCCGAATTGGTGCTAGCTTATACAAACCAAGTATAAACAACCAATCAATTATGTACTAAATTGCTTTTAATGAATATTAATGAATTAATATAGAAGTTACGAAAATGAATTATTATTACTCAATTGAATAATATCTATATAATTAATAAAAAAGAGTGATAGTAACATACTTACATTAAAGATGCTCTCCATTTTCTTCTTCATTTTTCATTACCTTTTTTTGTTTTATTTTTTAATACTTAATACTAAGCCACTTTTTAGTTTAATAGTCTTGCACTAGTTAAATTAGTATATTATTCAACGAATAATAATATTAATATAACTATTTTTATTATTATCATAATAAACTATACATAAATTATATATTGTATTCTTATAATTAATTACATTTAAATGTTGTAATTATAAGATAAATTTATCCTTAATAAAGAATTATTGTCGGATAACAATTTAAGGTGTTGCAATATTTTTACATATTTAATATATAAAAATGTTTTCATAATACTTATTAGTTATAATTTCTACTAAAATGTGTTAAATTATTTAAAAGTTTTTAGTGGCATTAGTTTAAACATATATTTAAAGATGTCAAAATTTACTATCAATTAACATGTGACTTAATGACTTATATTATTGATAAGTTTTAAAATTATGTGAGTAAGGTGTTAAAGATTTAAAAAAGAAAATAAAAAAAAAAGGTAAAAGAAGATAAAGGAAAAAATAATGTTAAAAGACTTTTTATATATAGAGATATTATTAAATAATAAAAATTATAAAAAATAAATCAACCGATCAAATTTAACAAAATTCATTAAATTGAATTCAAGTTTAAGAATGTATCCAATGACATGATAGCATGCAATATATTTAATGGTAAAAATTACATTTAGATAAGTTTTTTTCGGAAGATTAATTTGATTGAAATATTCAATGACAATACTTGCCAAAAATATAGTGAAATGAAATGATAGCATCGTAATATTTGGAAGATTTTATTGAAATATTCAATCACAATAGTCACCAATAATATATTTTTGAATAGTCACCAATAATATTGAAAGTATGTTTTGGATTATTGTCACCAATAAGATCCAAAACATATATTTACAATCAACATGAGTTTTGAAACTAATTTTTTTTCCTTAGAAATTTTTCAGGTGAAAAGTTTTGTTCTTAAAACGGTTAGATTTGAAGTTTGAATGATAATTATATTTTAGAAAAATCTAATGATGAATAGGAATTCATTGTTATTATTCATTCTAATTAAGTTTGATAAAAAAATTAAGTTAAAGAAATTGCAATCCAATGGATATTAGATAGTAGATAGTAAATAAGTTTTAAGAAATATTATTTAATTTTTAATAGATTGAAATTAAAATTAAT
The DNA here is from genome assembly GCA_029378325.1 of Elaeagnus macrophylla. NCBI lineage: Eukaryota > Viridiplantae > Streptophyta > Magnoliopsida > Rosales > Elaeagnaceae > Elaeagnus > Elaeagnus macrophylla. The sequence continues at coordinate 12,113,844 of CM055644.1, read as the reverse complement.
GAAGTTTAAAAGAATGGCAATTAACATGAAATATATGCAAAAATAGATAATATATATGGTATTTTCCTCTTTAAATAGTCAACTCACTCTTTTCTAGTGGTAATAGACAATAGATGTTATTTTTTCTTCTTTAATTCCAAGCAACAATTGCCCATTTTTCCTTGAAGATTACCACTTAATTAGTATATTGATGAAGGTGATGATAATTCAGGACCAATTTCCAAACTTATTGATAGCTATCAACATTTAAACCACTAAAACTCATATTTGATATCTGTTTGTTATTGAGTTATAATGTAATTTCATTTTGTTTTATCGGTCAAAATTTGTCAGGTATCAGGCAAAGTTCATCAAGAAAATTGTGGACAAGTCTCCAAAGAATTGAAAAACTCGTGTTTATTTGTAACCCTCTATCCTGTTGGCATACAGTCTCGCTTGGAAGATTTGTGTGATATGTTGTGTGTTGGACATAATGATGCTTATATGTTAGGCATTACGGGAATGGGTGGTATTGGTAAAACAACTATTGCCAAAGCCATATATAACCAACTAAATTATAGCTTTGAAGACAAAAGTTTTCTCATGAGTGTTAGAGAGAAGAATCTAGTCTCTTTGCAAGAACAACTTCTTTTTGATATCTTGAAAATAAAAGTAGAACTTGGTTCTGAGGATAGAGGTATAAATGTAATAAGGCAAAGGTTGTGTAGTAGAAGAGTACTAGTCATTGTAGATGATGTAGATCACTCAAGCCAATTAAATTCTCTGGTTGGAAGCTGTGAATGGTTTGGTCCTGGAAGTAGAATTTTAATAACAACAAGAGATAAACGTTTGTTAGATGTTCATGGAGTGAACAACATATACAGGGCCAAAGAAATGGATGACAATGAATCACTTGAGCTCTTTTGTTGGCATGCATTTAGGAAAAGCTCTCCTCATGAAAGTTATCATGAACTTTCAAAATATATGGTTGGTTATTGTAGCGGTTTGCCATTAGCTCTCAAAGTTGTAGGGCGTTCTTTGTTTAATAGAAGCATAATAGAGTGGAGAAGTATGCTGCACAAACTGAAGAAAATTCCTCCTAATGAAGTCCAAGAAAAGCTTAGGATAAGTTATGATGCATTGGATGATGAAGTGAAGAATATATTCCTTGATAATTGTTGCTTCTTTATTGACATGCATAAAAACTATGTTGTACAAATATTGGATGGTTGTGGATTTTCTACAAAAATTGCAATCAATCTTCTTCTTGAACGATGTCTTATAGCTCTTAACTATGAAAACAAATTCGTGGTGCACAATTTGCTTCAAGAGATGGCAACCCGAGTTATTCAAGAAAAAGTTCCTCAATAGCCTGGTAAATGGAGTAGATTGTGGCATCGTGAAGATGTACTCGATGTATTGGGAAAACATACGGTAACAGCTTTTTTAATTTATTTATTTGGCATTTTCGTAATATATTTAAAGTTGAATGACATAAAAGATAAAATTTTGATATATATTATTTTTAACATTAAATAATAAATTATATTAAACAATCATGTAAGGTTTATTTGTATTAGCAATTTTCGGGGACAAAATGTTTAATTGTAATCTAGCATAAGTGTTCACCGTTCAATCGGATAATACATGATGATGGAGTCACCAAGCTTGCAATGCTCATATGAAAGGTAAAATATGATCTCATGCATACATCCTCACACAATTGTGCACTACACTTAGTTTGAATTGTAACGAAAAATAAACTGTGCACATGTTGGTCGATCGATCGAGAGGATAGTTCGATCGATCGAGTCTGGATCGACTTCGATCTAGGTGCTCTCGAGTTGAACTAGATCGATCGATTAATTTGTTGATCGATCGAGCATAGACTGACTTCCATCTAGCTACTCTCGGGTTTGAAATTGCATAGTTAGATCGATCGAGTATTGGTCGATCGATCAAGAATTGTTTAGATCGATCGAGTTCTTTGCTAGATCGATCGAGGCAGTTTTTCTGTTCTACTACAACTCTGTTTTTAATTTGGCTCATATATTACTTTTACCAATTTGACTCATTTAATGTTAAATGCAAAATCCTTATATGAGTAGAATTGTTGTGAAAGTAGAATCCTAGTATGAGTAGAATTATTGTAAAAGTGAAATCCTGATATGAGTAGAATTCTTGTGAAAGTAGAATCCTTATATGAGTAGAATTGTTGTGAATAGAATTGTTGTCAAAGCTAAATCCTGATATGAGTAGAGTTGTACTCTATTATTAATCCTCTTTCAAGTCAAACTGGACTCTATATAAGCAACACTTGTTTGTGCAAAATATTAACCCACATCGAAATAATATTTTCTACATCTGAATTGTGTTTTCAAAGAAAAATCTTTTTCTCTTCATCTTTAAGCTTAGGCACTTTCTTATTTTAATTGTTCAAACATACTGTGTGGTTATGTTTGAATAATTCACGTGCCTAATTGTTTTTCATGATATTTAGAATTGCATGATAGTTCTAGAGTTTACTAGCTAATTTGTTTTTACATCATATGCTGTTGAATCTGCTAGTTAGGGTTTTTCATTGTTTGAATCCGCTCTAGGACACACTTTACACTTGTGCTATTTGTGCTAACGTTTCAGGTGACGTGCTCGGTATTTCGTGTGACTCGAAATTACCGAAGTTAACGGGTTCGATTGATCTTGTGGGACTCAAGTAGATCGGAACGTTGGTCCGGATCCAGACACCTAGCTTGTGGAGGCTATGAAAGGAGAGACGGCTCGTAAGTAAATTACAGAAAGAAGAGATCTATCTGTGAAGGGTAGTTCTAGGACCTATGGTTGTAATTGAACATTGATTTTCATAATAGATAGTTAGGTGGTTCGGTGGACCGGTGGTTTTCCTCTTAGATCATTGGAGTGGCCTAGGTTGTTTCCACCTAAAAATATCGTGTGTTATTTTTTATTCCGCATTTTATCTTTACACGCGATTGCATGTCTGGCCGTTGTGATTAGGTTACATAATTAATATTTGTTAAAATTGAAAATAACCTATTCACCCCCCTCTAGGTATATTTGATCCGTAACTAAAAACTTTTCAAATCAAAAAAAAATAATTATTTTTATTTTCTTTTAATAAAAGTAAATATTTAAAAATAAAAATAAAAAATATATTACCATAAAATTTATATACATATGCCTAAAAAATTAGGTAAATAAAATTCAAATTCATACAATAAATGAATTTTTTATCACTAATCCCAAATGATCATATGTAGTAAAGTTGTTAACTTTTATTTTTTTTTTAATTCCTAAAAATCGATAAAGGTCATATTTTAATTAAATTAATCACATATGCTTTAGATATAATGATAAACTAATGATAAAATTAAAAATGTTAAAATAATTTATAAAAATTAAGAATTCTAAAAATTTAAAATTCTGAAAAATATACAAGAAATTAATATTTATAGATTAATTGATGTGATAAATTAAAATTATCCCATTTTATAATAAAAAATCAATTATTATTAAAACTTAGTTTATTTGTAGAATGGTAAGTAATTTTTTTTAATTATAAGAATGATACCTAATTTTTTAATTATATTATGTAATTCAAAAACTTAAATTTCAATTTTTCATAAGTCTTTATATAGAAATTTAAAAATATTTCTTCTAAATCCAATTAATTGTTTAATTAATTTATAATCAATATAAATCAGTAATAAGACAAAAAAAATTATATACTATATTAAAAAATAACATAAAGTCTAAGTCATATATATGATTTAGAAAATTAATCAATAATATAAGATTAAATTTTAAGGCTATTTTTAATTTGCATAAACTTTCAATTTATTATGTATTTCTTTACTTATTATAGATTTTTATTTTTTTAATCATAAAAACATAATAAATAAATCAATAGATTTTTTTTACTTTTTAATATTTTAAAAGATGTTCTAACAATTTCAAAATAAATTGAAAAAGTATGTGGATCGAAAAGTTAATACTGTTATTAGTAATTTCAAGCATTAGGGACATTTGTGAATAGAAGGCAAACCTTGGGGGCACTCTTGATATTTTTTCCAAGAGGAGTCTATAATATCTTTGCAATTGTATGCTAAGGTGATACTCTATTAAGCAAGGATAAATGCACCTTCTACCATATTCAAGGCATCATGCGCCAATACGTGCAATCCTTAATGAGAGGTTTTTTTTTCCCTTCTTCTTTTCTTATATGTTACTCTATTATGTAGGGAAGTGAAGAAATCAAAGGACTCACTCTTAGAATTGAAAAAGATTGCGAGGCTAGGTTCCATACAGGAACATTTTCAAAGATCCAGAGACTAAGACTACTTCAACTTGACTATGTCCAACTTAATGGAAGCTATGAAAATATTTCTAAAGAAATAAGATGGCTTTGTTGGCATGACTTCCCGAAGAAGGTCATACCCAGCAGTTTTAATCTAGAAAATGTAGTTGCTATGGACTTACAATATAGCAATTTGAGGCAGCTTTGGAAGAATGCCAAAGTAAGATATTGAAACCATCTTGTCAATTTTTTCTTTTCAGTATCTGATGTTGGCCTTCCTATTTTTTGTTTTCCACAGATGCTGGAGAAGTTGAAGATCCTTAATGTTAGCCATTCCCACTACTTGATCCGAACTCCTGATTTTTCAAAAGTCCCGAATCTCAACGAGTTAATACTTGAAGGTTGCACGAGTTTGTCTGAGGTTCACCATTCCATTGGGAAACTTCACAAGCTTGTTTTAGTGAATTTAAAAGATTGCAAAGGTCTTAAGAAGCTTCCAAGGAGTTTTTACCATTTAAAATTAGTTGAAGTTATTATTCTTTCTGGGTGTTCAACCTTTCATGATTTGGACGAGGGAATAGGAAAAATGGAGTCTTTGACCACTCTTTTTGCAGACAACACCAGAATTAAAAGTCTACCTTCTACCATACAGCAATTGAGTAAACTAGAAACGTTGTATCTTAGTTGTGGGAAAGTATCAACACCTATGTCATGGCCTTCACTCTTTCGGTCATGGGTATTGGGAAGACAGGAGTCTAAGCCCATCCCTTCATTACTTGTTTCTCTCCAAGGCTTAAATTGTCTGAAAGATTTGCGACTTAGAAGCTGCAATCTAACAGATGATGATGTAAATCTTACTGGAGTTTGGAACCTACCTTTTCTTTTGTTTTTAGACTTATCTAATAATAACTTTCAAAGCCTTACATCAAATCTTAGTGGCCTTTCCCAGCTTGTCACGCTTACTTTAGATAATTGTGAGGAGCTGCAGTCAATTCCAAATTTACCCATAACACTCGCTACTCTCAAAGCAAGTAATTGTACTGCTTTAGAAGCATTGCCAAATTTATCAGAAATCAAGCAGTTGACTCATTTGATCCTTCAGGGTTGCCGTAAACTTGTGAAAACACCAGACTTGGATAAGTTTTTTATGTCAACTCCAGCTGTCTTTGATATCCAAGGGTGCTACAATATCAATGCATCATTTAATGAGAGCACTCGGCAGGTTCTCCCTTTTTTCTATGTATACATTAATATATCGTCATAATTTTTTATGAAAAAAGTTTTTAATGACACATTCCATGTTTTCTATCGTGTAGAGATTGAGCTCTATTGATAGAGTTTTGCTTCGTCTATATGGGGATGATATTCCTGAATGGTTCCCTTATGTCAACCAAAGTAGCAGTGGTGAATGTATTGAAGAAATAAATAATTGGAAGAAACAATCTAACCGAAAGAAATGGTTTCTCCGATATATTTTCTTAATTCGTATGAGTTTGTACATTTGTTTATATAGGGAAATACTAATTACTATTACAACTACCACAATCAATTTACAGCTGGAAGTCTTCTTTGATAGGCGCCGTCTGCCGTGAATGTTGGTAACTGTCGGTACGTACATTGTTGAACGTCGGTGCGTTCATTGTTGAACGTCGGCGCGTTCATTGTTGAATTCAACACTCCCCCTCAAGTTGGTGCATAGATGTCTGTCATGCCCAACTTGACTGAAACTTCTGTGAATACTCGATATGAGACTGCTTTAGTGAGAATATCAGCCAATTGATCTTCTGACTTAATTTTTGGCAATTCCAAAGAATTTTCTTCTATCTTTTCCTTAATAAAGAATCTGTCCACTTCAACATGTTTTGTACGATCATGTTGGACTGGATTGTGAGCAATATCACATGCTGCTTTATTGTCACAAAATAATTTAATTGATTCTTTAACAGGATATCCCAAATCATTCAAGAGAGTTTGTAACCACAGAGCCTCACAAAGTCCAAGTGCCATGCCTCTGTATTCAGCCTCTGCACTTGAACGGGCGACAACATGTTGTTTCTTACTTCTCCATGTTACAAGGTTTCCACCTACAAAAGTGAAGTAACCTGATGTAGATCGCCTATCATTTATTGATCCAGCCCAGTCAGCATCAGTATATACTTCTATTCTTTGGAACTCTGTATTTTTTGTGAACAATACTCCTTTTTCAGGAGCAGACTTTAGATACCTCAAAATACAAATAACTGCATTCATATGTTGTTCTCCAAGATTATGCATAAATTGGCTAACAATACTTAAAGCATAGTGTTGTACCCAAGATCAGATAATAATGCGGAAGCGATAAAATAATAATAACGAGCACCCACAAATATAAAGAAAATAATCAACAGAAAAAGACACAGAGATTTAAGTGGTTCAGTAGTCAATGCGACTACCTAATCCACTACTGAGGCCGGCACCGAAATATTCCACTATACTTGTCAAAGAGGAGTACAATAAGATTTGCCAACAGTTAATTGGCCAAATCACTCAAATATCCAAATACCCAATTACACCCAAATTAATCTCTCTCACAAAAGTAATAAATAAATAAATCTGTCTTGCCAGTTTAGCAACAACAGATAGATTAAAAATAGTAACTATAAATCTGTTACCAAATAAATGGAGAGAGAAATAATATTCTTCACTGGGTTAAACGCTGATGATGCTTTCTGTTCTCTTCTACTTAGTTGCCGCTCCTCTGTACTCTTCAACTTCTGCCGCTGATGTCTTTATCTGCCAAGCCGAATGAAAATTGCCGCTGATCCGCAGTTGCTGCTCGAGATGTACATTCGCTGGAGTCATCTTAATTAATATATATAAGCATGCACGGCAAATAGGGTTTATTCCGGTTTGGGCTTTAACAGCTTAGGCCCATTAGAAAATTTAATGACAAAAAAGGATTTTGGGACATTACTTAACAATCTCCACCTTGGACCAAAAACGCGTACCAAGTCTTCAAACGTCGAGCCTCCACTGTCATCACCTCAAGGTACCTCCTGATAGGCACCAAAACAACATTCTATTTATGGGTAGGAATGCTCCACCCTCTTCAAGGTTCTCAACAAGAACTAATATGGATCAAGTCCAAGCAATGCTCAAACTTATCCCTTGGCACTGACTTTGTCAACATATCAGCTGCATTCTCTTTTGTATGAACTTTTGACAGCTTGATCAACCCTTGATTCATCCATTCTCTAATCTTGTGATACCTCACACTAATGTGTTTAGTCCTCGCATGAAAAACTTGATTCTTAACTAAATGAATAGCACTCTGACTGTCACATAGAAGAGGTACACTCTCTTGTTTGAAACCAAGCTGTTCCAATAAACCCATAAGCCATATGCCTTCTTTTGCTGCCTCAGTCATAGCCATATATTCGGCCTTTGTCGTAGACAAAGCAACTGTATCCTGCAAATTTGACTTCCAACTTATACAGCCACCACCAAAAGTAAAGACATAACCTGTCATCGACCTTCTGGTATCAAGATCACCAGCATAGTCAGAATCCACATAACCCATGGCAACATTAGAAGCACCATTTTTATCAAACATGATGCCACAATCACGTGTGCCTGCCAAATATCTGAAAATCCATTTAACAGCATTCCAATGCTCTTTACCTGGATTTGCCATGTATCTACTCACAACACTTACTGCTTGAGAAATATCAGGTCTAGTGCAAATCATCAAATACATTAGACATCCAACTGCACTGACATAAGGCACCTGAGCCATGTACTCTACCTCATCCTCTGTACTAGGACATAAACTCGTGGACAATCTGAAATGTGCTGCAATGGGTGTGCTCACAGGCTTAGCATTCATCATGCTAAACTTATGCAGGATCTTCTCCATGTAACCTTTTTGGGACAACCAAAGTTTTCCAGCTTTTCTGTCACGACTGATCTCAATTCCAAGGATCTTTTTGGCAACACCAAGATCCTTCATCTCAAATTCCCTTTTAAGCAAATTCTTTAAATCATTGATCTTTTCCTTACTTTGAGCGGCAATTAACATATCATCAACATATAAAGTAAGCAATACCAATGTTCTATCATCACAGATCTTAAAGTAAACACAGCAATCATACTCACAACGACAATAACCATGACAAACAATGAAGGAGTCAAACCGTTTATACCATTGGTGAGGTGATTGCTTCAGCCCATACAATGACTTCTTCAGACTGCAGACATAGTCTTCTTTACCGGATTCAATGAACCCCTCTGGCTGTTGCATGTAAATCTCCTCATCCAAATCTCCATGAAGAAAGGCAGTTTTGACATCTAACTGCTCTAACTCCAGGTCATACAAATTGACCATGGCAAGAACAACTCTAATGGAAGTGTGCTTCACAACAGGTGAAAATATCTCATTATAATCAACTCCTTCTTTTTGTGAGTATCATTTTGCTACCAATCGACTCTTATACTGCTTCAATTCTTTTATTCGATAAACCCATTTGCAACCAATAGCTTTCTTTCCCTTAGGCAGTGGAACCAACTCCCAAGTCTTGTTCTTGTGTAATGACTTCATTTCTTCATTCATTGAAGCCTTCCAATTCTCACTGTCTTTTCTGCTCATAGCATCTTGGAAAGAATTAGGGTCATCACTACCAGTGAACAAAGCAAATGAAACTGTGTCGTCTTCAAACCCAAGTCTCTGTGGTACCCTACGAATGCGTGGCTCTCTATGAGTAGCAATACTATACTGGTCTGATTGCTGCTCTTCATCCTGAGCCTGTGGTTGCTGTTGATCCTGGACCTGTGGTTGCTGCTGAACATCTCTAATGACCGATTGATAAACCTTGTCCTGTGAGTTTTTAAATGCAAACTCCACCTCCTTTGGAGCTTTATCCTTCTCACCAGAACTTTCTGACATAGGCTCTACCGTCACACTTTTCAGCATAGACTTCTCGTCAAAAATCACATCTCTGCTAATAACCAACTTCTTAGCTTCTGGATCAAACAACCTGTAACCTTTGACACCTTTCTGGTAGCCAAGAAAAATGCACTTCTTGGATCTGGCATCTAACTTTGATCTCTCGTCACTCTGTATATGAACAAAAGCAGGACAACCAAAAACCTTTAGTATAGAATAATCAACAGGTTTAGAGTACCATACCTCTTCAGGAATTTTGAAATCGATGGAAGAATGAGGACTTCGATTAATAAGGAAAACAGCAGTGCTCACAGTCTCTGCCCAAAAATTCTTTGGCAAACCTGCTTGCAATCTCATACACCTTGCTCTCTCTGCAATGGTTCTGTTCATCCTCTCAGCAACTCCATTTTGCTGAGGCGTCGTCCTCACTGTATAATGTCGAATAATACCAGCTTGTTTGCAGAACTCTCTGAATGTCTTGTGCTTGTACTCGGTACCGTTATCAGTTCTCAAAATCTTTATCTTTCTGCCGGACTGGTTCTCTACCTCTGCCTTCCATTCCTTAAAGATATCAAATACCTGAGTTTTACTTCTCATAAAATAGACCCAAACCTTTCTGGAGTAGTCATCGATAAAAGTAACATAATAGTAAGCTCCACTTTGAGAAGCAATAGTCACGGGTCCCCAAACATCAGAATGAACATAGTCCAAAATACCAGAACAAGAGTGAGTTGCTGCCTTAAAACTAACTCTTTTCTGCTTACCATAAATACAATGTTCATAGAAATCAAGCTTGCAGGTCTTCACACCTTTCAGCAAATTCCTCTTATGGAGTTCCAACATATTCTTCTCACCCAAGTGTCCAAGCCTCATATGCCAAAGCATAGTATCATCAAAAGTAGGATCTTCAGAAATTAAAGCAGCTCCACCTACAACAGTATTTCCAATCATCTTGTAGAGATTGCCAAATTTCTTACCCTTAATTACTATCAAAGCTCCTTTAGACACCTTGAGCACTCCATCTTTTGCAGAATACGAATAGCCCATCTCATCTAACCCACCAAGAGAAACCAGATTCTTTTTCAGGTCAGGGATATGTCTTACACCTGTTAAGGTTCTCACAACACCATCAAACATCCTAACCTTTATGGTTCCTATTCCAACAACTTCACATTTTGCATTGTTGCCCATATACACACAATTACCACTCTTAGGAGTATAAGTATCAAACCAATTTCTATGTGGGCACATATGATAGGAACAACCGAAATCAAGAATCCAAGAATTGGCAAAGGAATCAATACCTGATGAGACAGATAACAAATCATCATCTTTGTCTTCACTTTTATCCTCTGCAACACTAGCTGAATTAGTGGGTTGTGTCTGGTTCTTTCTATCCTCCAATTCCTTGGCTAAAATTCTGCAATATTTTCGAATGTGACCTTTTTTGTGACAATAATGACACTCCATGTCTCTATTAAACTGTCTAGGTCTTGAGCTTGATCTTCCTCTACCTTTATCATAATTTCTGTCTTTAGACTTGCTTCTTCCACGCCTGTAGCTGTGATTGTTACTATCTTTCTTAGTAACGACGAGACCAGCTGCTTGTGATTGCTCACCATCAACTTTCTTCTTCTTGTGGTAAGACAACAAAGATTCCTTCACACTCTTGAAAACAATGGTCTCTTTTCCATATAATAAGGTGGTAATCAAATGATCATAAGATAATGGCAGAGAACACAATAACAACATACTTTTATCTTCATCATCAAATGTTACCCCTATCTGAGCAAGTTCAGAAATTAACCTATTGAAGGTATTCATGTGTGTCAACAAATTTGTATTCTCAGACATACGAAGAGTGTACAACTCTTTCTTCAAAAATAATTTATTTGTCATATTTTTGGCCATATAAAGCTGCTCTAAAGTTTTCCATAAATCATAGGCAGTTTTCTGATCAAAAACATTATGAACTACTTCATCTGAGAGTCCCTGACGAATTGCACTTGCTGCCTTTTGATCAAGCTCATCCCATACTTCATCTTTCATATCAGCGGGCTTTTTATCTTTGCCTTGTAATGGCTTTGCAACTCCCTGTTGAATCAAAACATCTTTCATACGCATTTGCCATAGCGAGAAATCATTATCTCCATTAAATCTTTCAACCTTTGTGGATGACTCTGTGCTCGTCATCTTTAACCTGGCTCTGATACCACTTGTTGTACCCAAGATCAGATAATAATGCGTAAGCGATAAAATAATAATAACGAGCACCCACAAATATAAAGAAAATAATCAACAGAAAAAGACACAGAGATTTAAGTGGTTCAGTAGTCAATGCGACTACCTAATCCACTACTGAGGCCGGCACCGAAATATTCCACTATACTTGTCAAAGAGGAGTACAATAAGATTTGCCAACAGTTAATTGGCCAAATCACTCAAATATCCAAATACCCAATTACACCCAAATTAATCTCTCTCACAAAAGTAATAAATAAATAAATCTGTCTTGCCAGTTTAGCAACAACAGATAGATTAAAAATAGTAACTATAAATCTGTTACCAAATA